>NW_026467326.1:0-32698 GCF_026875155.1 Cherax quadricarinatus
ACGATGTCTCTGAAAGAAATTATTCAGTTAGATGTGATTCGTCAAATCCTACTTTATCTCTCGAAAAGTAAGGACTCATCGCTGAACGAATCTTTTCGTCAGATACACTTTCTGACGCTAGTCATCTATCCTGAGTAAACATTATCTAAACAGTAGGATCAGAGGAATTGCTAGGCTTTTGGTGCCTTTGTTGCTCGGAGAGGATACGACTTGAGTGGGGCGCCAGCCGCACGACTGTATCTCGCATCTCTTTCTAATTATAGCAATACTCTCTAGTATGTCCTTTTCTGTTTACAATTAGGTACATTTAATTTCTTCTTCTCGATACCAGATTTCTGTCTAGCCCAGAGACAGATTCAGGATTGTGAGTTTTCCTGGTAAAGGTACGAAAAGATACAGTAGGATTTGACGAATCACATCTAACTGAGATAATTTCTTTCAATCAGACTAACTGAGCACATTTTATGTACACCCTAACAACATAAGCTAAATAACAATATAACAGCCCAAATAATATATAAAGTCATACATTTTACGATTTAGTATTATCGAAAATATAAGCAATATAAAATTATATGAAAGATAATTTTACATTAATATATACATAAAAATCATTGTACCCATTCAGGGGTTGCAACCCCCCCCACACACGACAGAGGGTCCCCACTAGGAGTTGCATAAATGTCATCACATTATTTCTGGTTACTCATATCAAAAAAATATTAACCCGAGTCTCTTGTGCCAAGCACTTCTACAATTTCAAGCGTCCGTCACTAGGATATGCCCCTAACTAGGGCAGTACACAGTATCGTATTTCTGCATAACTCGTGGTTATATATACAGTAGCAGGTACATCAGGCCGGCAATTGTATATATAACCACGAGTATGCAGAAATACGATACTGTGTACTGCCCTAGTTAGGGGCATATCCTAGTGACGGACGCTGTGAAATTGTAGAAGTGCTTGGCACAAGAGACTCGGATTAATATTTTATTGATATGAGTAACCAGAAATAATGTGATAGACATTCATGCAACTCCTAGTGCGACCCTCTGTCTGTGTTGGGGGGGGTGTTGCAACCCTGAATGGGTTACAATGATTTTTATGTATATATGTAATGTATATTATCTTTTCATTTAATTTTATATTGCTTATATTGCGATAATAGCTAAATCGTAAATGTATGACTTTATATTATTATTTGACTGTTATATTGTTATTTAGCTTATGTTGTTAGGATGTACATAAAATGTGCTCAGTTAGTCTTGATTGTCAAACTACTGTAATTATCGCTTGTCGCTCGTTATACTGCCGGCTTCTGAGCTGCAGTTGTCCACGTAGCTATCACGTGATCGAGGGGGGGTGTCCTCACCTCTCGTTGAATTTGTCAGTCTGCTGGAGACTCGCTTGCTGGTTGGACAGATTGTCTGTCTCATCATTCTTGTTAGTTCTGTAGAACTTTGTTCTCAGAACATTGTAAAGACTTAGTGATTTTCGACGTTGTACTGAGGTTGTGTGTCACATAGACACTCTGAGTATCTCAGGTCCTTAGCTATAGCTTCTGACCTAATTTTGTACTGGTTCCTGTGTATTGTCACAGTCACAGTTTTTCCTATGCTGAACGAAGATTCAGTATTATGGGAGTTTTGTGGAGGATCTGCAGATGGTCCCTACTTAGTGTCGTTATATTATTTCCCAGTTCCTGATTCTGTGTCGCTGTCGCTTGATATTGCATTGCTATTGGGCTTAGCATTCTTTGTTGTTCAAGCAGACTGTTCGAGTTGCCAGTCGGTCAAGAAGTTAGTTTATTTGAGGACTTTGTCAGTCACTTGTTTAAGTCTTATTCGAGTCTTGAGACATAGCTAACTACTTAAGGCACTTACACGCATACACACTTACTTGTACATATTTGTAATATCTTATTAAATGTTAATGTACCTGACGGTACTTAAGAATTATAAATGTGATATGTGCTTTCAGCACAATAATAATTGAACTCGAGAGATTGATTTTATTTTGATTGATGTGATTTAATTTACTTTGATAATATACCTCTAGACAACCTATAGACTTAATAAATTTATTAAATTTTAATTTCTCTAGTTAGTAGCCTACCAGTTGTAATCCTAAAGCACTATTGAACCATACTAAATTTTAATGGATAATTGGACAAGGATACTGACTACTTGTTACGAAAACCCAGTAACAGGCTGGATGCTAGAAGGGCAGTCCTTTCTAGTATTCACTGGAGATATCTAAGCTTTTAGAATCGCGTTTTTTGTAACAGGAAGTTTGTAAGTACAACAACTACTGTCAACTTTAACATTAATTATGATACCCAGATAATGTAGCACCATAAATATAATTAATATAATATAGATAATTACGAAATGTTAATTAAAAACAATAAATTAAGCAAGAAAAAAGAGAAACACTAGATTTTTTTACTGAGATTGTTTTTAAAAATAATTCTTAAAAAGAAATTTTAATAAAAATCGATATTAACCAGATGATTTTTTTTATTTTTTTTTTATTATGAGCCATTTTGTTTTTTCACATTCTTATCCCTCCCTACATGTTGTATTCTAATTTGATATTGTATAAGTTATTTACAAAAAACTAAAATAAAAGGGATGTTTCTATATTTTTTTTTTTAAAAAAGAGAGAGAATAATAGAATCTCTTGGATGGTTATTAAAAAGTGTAATTTCAGTATCTTTTATTAAAATATTGTTCAAAAACACCAGAATCAATTATTAAAATTTTTAAATATTTTTTAAGTACATAACAGGCACGCAGACAATGTTTATGACCAACGTGGTCAAAAAGATGGCAAACGTTTAGACACAACTGTGAGTCAACACTGATGGCAAACAATGTTTATACACAACTGTGAGCCCACACACTGAGGGCAAAAAATTTTTATGACACAATGTATCCACACTGATGGAAACAATTTTTATGACACAACTGGGTTTCCCCTGAGGGCAAACAATGTTTATGACAAACGTGATAAACCACTATGGAAAAACAATGTTTATGAACAATGGATCACACCTGAGGGCAAAAAAGTTTTGACAAAACTGTGAGCCCACACTGATGAAAACAATGTTTAGACACAACTGGAGTCACCAGAGGCAAACAATGTTTATGACAAAACTGTGAGTACACACTGATGGCAAACAAATTTTTGTAATAAATAACAGAGAGACAGTTTAAAAAAGGAATGAATGATGGTGAACACAGCAAAAATTTAAACAAAAAAAAGAAATAAATTTTGAAAAAGGGGAGCTGTTGTTGCTAAGGTTTCATTGAAAATACAGCAACATATAAAATAAAAAAACAAGTATACCCAAAATAAACAAAGAGGAGAAATTTGTCAAAATTTCATAATAGTCTGTTGATATTTTCTTTGCCCAAAAATGGAGACTACCATGATGGGGAGACTACCATTGGGCAGCTACAATGATGGTCAAACTTTCTGTGGTCAACACCCTGATGGTCAGCTACCCTGTGGTAACTTACACCAGAGAGTTTTTTTTTTTGCAGAATTTTTTTTAGCAATATTTTATTAATTTTTTATAGTGGATAAGTGCTGTAAGAAACTGTGAATATGGAAAATATTCGTGAAAATTTTGTGAATCTGAGTCAACATAATTTTTTTCGGGGGAAAAAAAATGTCAGTTTGGGAGACTTAGTTAAGGAAATTTTGGGAGAAAAAAGGCACAAAACATAACAAAAGTATATAAATACAAAATAGTAAAATGAAGAAAAGTAAGTAAAAAGCAGAAAAATACAGTACCCAATAAAAGAGTACAATAAACCACAAAAGACAGCGCAGAAACACAGAACAACAACACATTAACACAAACCAATGGTAATCCAACACGCAACAACACTACAGAATCACACAAAAACATTATAGTAATATACTCAAACAGTACACTATATACTAAAGCAGTACACAAATTTATACTAAAACAATACAGTAATATGTTATAACAGGACACTAACATGTTACACCAGAACACTAACATGTTGTTACACCAGAACACTCATGTGTTGTTACTCCAGAACACTAACATGTTGTTACACCAGAACACTGACATGTTGTTACACCAGAACACTCATGTGTTGTTACTCCAGAACACTAACATGTTGTTACACCAGAACACTGACATGTTGTTACACCAGAACACTAACATGTTGTTACACCAGAACACTGACATGTTGTTACACCAGAACACTAACATGTTGTTACACCAGAACACTAACATGTTGTTACACCAGAACACTAACATGTTGTTACACCAGAACACTAACATGTTGTTACACCAGAACACTAACATGTTGTTACACCAGAACACTGCAATAAAAAGCTAAACCAGTTGAGTTATACATAAAATGAGTATTAATGTACAGAGATATGTACAGTAACACACAAGTAATACACAACAATACAGTAACACTCAAATACAATAACAATGCAGTGTTAGAAACATTAATAAGGTCTGACGGCTAAATTTATAAGATTGGCTGCTATAATTCTTTTTGTCAAGAGGTCGAATCTGAGTTTGATTTTTTTTTCATTATTGGAGTTGTGTGTGTATGTGTGTACTCACCTAATTGTGGTTGCAGGGGTCGAGACTCAGCTCCTGGCCCCGCCTCTTCACTGATCGCTACTGGATCCTCTCTCTCTCTCTGCTTCCTGAGCTTTGTCATACCTCTTCTTAAAACTATGTATGGTTCCTGCCTCCACTACTTCACTTGCTAGGCTATTCCACTTGCTGACAACTCTATGACTGAAGAAATACTTCCTAACGTCCCTGTGACTCGTCTGAGTCTTCAGCTTCCAGTTGTGACCCCTTGTCCCTGTGTCCCCTCTTTGGAACATCCTATTTCTGTCCACCTTGTCTATTCCCCGCAGTATCTTGTATGTCGTTTATCATGTCTCCCTGACCCTTCTGTCCTCCAGTGTCGTCAGTCCGATTTCCCTTAACCTTTCCTCGTACGACATCCCTTGAGCTCTGGGACTAGCCTTGTTGCAAACCTTTGTACTTTCTCTAACTTCTTGACGTGCTTGACCAGGTGTGGGTTCCAGACTGGTGCTGCATACTCCAGTATGGGCCTAACATACACAGTGTACAGTGTCTTGAACGATTCCTTATTAAGGTATCGGAACGCTATTCTCAGGTTTGCCAGGTGCCCGTATGCTGCAGCGGTTATTTGGTTGATGTGTGCCTCCGGTGATGTGCTCGGGGTTATTTGGGCACCCCAAGGTCTTTCTCCCCGAGTGAGGGCTGTAGTCTTTGTCCACCTAGCCTATACTCTGTCTGCGGTCTTCTTTGCCCCTCCCCAATCTTTGCATTTGGCTGGATTGAATTCGAGAAGCCAGTTGCTGGACCACATGTCCAGCCTCTCCAGGTCTCTTTGCAGTCCTGCCTCATCCTCGTCCGATTTAATTCTTCTCATCAACTTCACGTCATCTGCGAACAGGGACACTTCAGAGTCTAATTCCTTCCATCATGTATTCACATATATCAAAAAATAGCACTGGTCCTAGAACTGACCCTGTGGGACCCCGCTCGTAACAGGCGCCCACTTTGATACCTCTTCACGTACCATGACTCATTGTTTGCCTCCCTGTCGGGAAATTCCCTTATCCATTGCAGTGCCCTCCCTTTTACGTGCACCTGATCCTTCAGCTTCGCACTAATCTCTTGTGGGGAACTGTGTCAAAGGCCCCTTCCTGCAGTCTAGGAAAACGCAATCTACCCACCTCTCTCTCTCGTGTCTTACTTCTGTTACCTTGTCATAAAACTCCAGGAGGTTTGTGATACAAGATTTGCCTTCCATGAACCCATGCTGGTTTTCATTTAAATCTTTTTCCCTTTTCCCAGGTGTTCGACCACTCTCCTCCTGAAATCTTCTCCATGACTTTGCACACAATACATGTCAGAGCACAGGTCTGTAGTTTGGGTGCTTCGTTTCTGTTTCCTTTCTGTGGGGTGTGTGTGTGTGTGTGTGTGTTTAACATCCCGAGCGGCAGCGGCAGCAGCGACTTCCAAGCTCCGTACTTTTCTCCAACTACCAGAGCTACCAATGCTCCTATGATGACCTAGTTAAAAGCAAAACTGCACTCCCCAACGTAGCCACCCAGAATGACCAAAGATTACCAAACAGTGAAACCTACAAATCGAAAAAAATAGAGATCAAAGGAAGACTGCAAACTAACCGTAAGCAACACCCCGCTGCCAGCCGAACAACGTAACCCTAAGCTTTGGTTTACTACAACTTCTTCTTAACTACAACAATTCCTGTAGTATTATGAGGCGCAATCTAAGAGGAAACAGCCCCAAGGGCCCAGCAAGAAAACACCGAAAAATCAACTATTCAACAAGTGTAGTCAGGAGGACGCCGGCCCAGCAACCCCCCACTCACCACCACTCAAGGCCACACCACAACAATAACAACAAACATGGCTGCCACCAGCCCATCCTCCCCTCTCTTCCCCGGATTCAACCTACCAAGTAGTCTCTCAGGTATGACCAACGATCCAGATCCCCTAAAGTCATGCATCTCCAACTTAGTTATTGAAAATATGAATTTCGAGAGACTCTAACAAAACAAGACACCAGGATGACACAACTCGAAAACAAAATCCTCAGTCTTAAAACAAAAGTTTTCAACACCAGGAACGAATAACTGTGACAAGACCATCCAGAAAAGTCATAGATAGCCATACCCAACAAATAATATCTCTTAATACAAGGTTGAAGAAGCAGTAAAAAATGGAAGAGCAACTTAGATAACCAGTTCAGTGACTACTTTGCTCTCCAAGAAGATAAAACTGAACAAGATAAACATGGGACGCAGTAATATTTAAAACAGCCCCCACTTTTTCCAGTGATATGAACCAAACAAACAGTAAAGAAATTACTCTGCAGATCATAAAGGACCAAACAAGTGTTATTGTACCCGAGTCAGAAATAAAGAAGCCAGGTTACTAGGATCCCATGGTAGAAAAAGTGTTATGCTTAGATTCCACTCACATGGACAGGAAAAAAGACTTAATTATTGCATCTATTAAAGTAAAGAAAGAGGTAATATAAACGTTGTCTTCCCAAAAAACGTCAAAACCTCCTGTATAGAGTCAGAAAACTTAAGCGAGAGATAAGGGACACAATAAAACCAATGCTTCACACGGGATGGGAAAATTCTAGTTAGGAAAACAAATGTAGGTCAACTGTACACAATCACGAATGAGAATGATCTATCACGATTTCTCAGGGAAAACCAATCTTACAGAGAAAACTAAACAATGCCCAACTAAAAAGCCTACGTAGTGTAGTGTACGTTTTGCTCCATTATTGTTAAAATTTCATTGTACAATCTCTTAGTAATTAAATAATCAACTACCTCATTTTGTGATTTTACTAGTAAGCATAGGTCACCTTATGTGATTTTGTTATTTACTATTGTTCGCTTAAACATTAGCTGAATTGTTTATTTTCTCTGTTCATATTACTACCTCATATTTTTTTTTTTTTTTTTAAATACTATAAATTGATATTACTTACAAATTAATAAATATCATTTTTACTAAAATTTCAATTTACTCTTAACAATTTTGACTTTTAATAACCATTACTTGTCTAATTACCTTTACCTGTTTTAATACCACATTTACTATCCTAGATTACTCTTAATTACCTTGTACTGCCATATAACCTCAATATAACTACCAGTGCAATATTGAATGAAATAAACATTACTTTTTTCACTTTTTTGTAATCTTTATTACTTACTAAAATTTTATTAAACACCATATTTACTACCAGTCAATTTTAATTTTTTACATTAAACATTATTTTTATACTTCTCATAACATTTTGTAGCAAATTTTCAAGTTTTTATTTTCAACCCCAACCTTTATATTATCCCTTGTACCTGTGTACCTGTCTACCCTCTTACTATCATATTATAATCAAGACATTACCATTGTTATTTTTTTACTATTTTCTTTTGGGACTTTAATTGTGAATTTTATTTTGTCAATTTAAAACTAGTATAATCTTGATCTTGTCAACAACCTATACCAGACTCTAGTGCAATTGCAAGTACCCTTTCAAATTTTATTTTTATATTAAAGTTTATATTATAATTCTACCATCTGCCCATTTAACCTTTGCTTACCATTACTTAATTTTAGTCCCTTATATGTTTTCTCCTTTATTTTAGCTTTATATAACTATCCTAGTTTATATATTCACAATTGTTAAAATAATCAAGGTGCTATTCTTAGGTGCTAAAGTAGAATAAGTTCACAATTTTGCCTTATATTCCAAAGCTCATTTTTTTTATTACCACTTTATCGTCACCACAACCTATATTAGTCCCTTTTATATTATAATTTTATACTATAATTCTAACTTTAAAAAATTACCTTTATAGTACTATCTACTATCATTTCCAAGCTCCACTATTTGATCATCACTTTATTTTTTATTAGTCCCTTAGCTCATTATTTTACATTTGTTAAATAATCCAGGGGCTATTTTTAGCTTAAGACTATTTACTTTGTTTTATACTTAATTCAAACTATAGATTCACTACAAACTTATGATTCAAGCATTGATCCTGATACCAACCTCTTATTTAATGACTTAAATGAATCAAAACAGTAACTGTAATTACTACACTGCAGAACAATCAAAGGCACTTCTCAGTGCCAACAACAACATTTAAATATATTTAACTACCCAAAACAGATCTTTAAGCAAGCATTACGATGACCTCATAGCATTACTAAATTCCTTACATGCCAATATGTCCATCATTACACTAACTGAAAACCTGGCTAAAGCCTGATAGTACAAATGTCTATGCCATTCCTGGTTACACAGCCATACACAACTGCAGGGCCCGATCAACAAGGGGTGGCACAGCCATATACTACTCAGCCAACTAAATGTATCACTAATACTTTCACAAGGGATGAACATGGGGGAAAATATAATAGCTAAATTCAAATCAAAGTACCTACAAAACCCCCACATTGATAACCCTCTACAGAGTTCCACAGTCAAACATTAGCCAATTTTAGTCAAAATCTAGGAAGTATGATAACTGATGCACGCATGAAAAAAAGATCACTTACTACTCTCAGTGACTTCAATAAAATCTCCTGCAAGACCAGGACCCACAAAGTTACTGAATTCACAAAACAATGAGTAACTGTATGTTACTACCAACAGTAACAAAACCTACAAGAGTTACAGGACTAGTGTTTCCCCCACTTGACCACATCTGGACCAACACCATATCCCCCTTTAAAATCAGGCATAATTACAGATAATACCACAGACCACTACCCTACTTTCCTCATAACAACTCTTGGGAAACTACCCCAAGACACTACTAAAGTCACCTCAGACTTCACAATGAGGCAGCCATTAATAACTTCACAAAAGCAATAGCAAACATGATTGGGCCCCTGAGCTAGAAACCTTACAGATATTGACGAATGTATTAATAATTTTCTAAAAAAAAACCCAATACCTCTATAACAAGCACTGCCCTAAAAAAAACTAAACAGATTTACAGCAAAGAGACTGAACAGTCCCTGGCTAAAACCCAGCATTCTCAAATCCATAAATACAAAACACCAATATGAAAAACAGTACAGAATGGGTCACATAACCAGAGACCAAACAAAACGTTACTCGTCAATCCTAACCAGCCTGATAAGAAGGGGAAAAAAATTGTATTATGAGAAAAGATTATCCAACTTAAAGAGGGGATATAAAAAGACCTGGAAAACCCTATCAGAAATTTTGGGAACAAAAAAGATATCACGAAATAGCGAATAAAAAATTTGCAAAAACAGTGAACCCAACTCCCACCAACAGAAACAGCAAACAGACTCAATGATTTCTTCTCACTATAGGACAAAACCTTGCCAATAAAATCCCAAGCTCAGATACCCCACCAAATGCTACCTCACGGCAACTACCCGAAAACACTGTTCCTTAGCTCCGACTAACCCATACGAAGTCTCCCTTATTATCAACGCACTAAAAAACAAGGCAGGAGATTTAAATACCTTACCACCCTTATATACAAAAAAGTGTCACAAGTGCTATCACCAATCATTGCAACACTCTTTAACAAATCCATTGAATCCTCCACCTTCCCTACAGTACTCAAAATAGCAAGGGTCACCCCGATCCACAAAGGAGGAGACCAAACAGAGTTGAATAACTATAGGCCCAAAATCCAACTTACACCCTCCCCTCAAAAAATTTTGAAAAATTAATTCATAAACGAAACTACTCCTACCTTATCTCCCAAAACATACTCAACCCCTGCCAATTGGATTCAGGGCCCAATAAAAATACTAATGATGCTATTATACACATGCTAAACATATATACACTGCAATAGAGAAAAAAGAAGTCCCACTGGGGATCTTCATTGACTTACGTAAAGGGTTTGGATACAGTTGACCGACTTGCTCCACGTAAATTGTCACACTATGGTATAAGGGGCAAATCCCTCAACTACCTCAAGTCTTACCCCCAGCAACAGAAGCCAATATGTGTACGCAAATTTGGGCAAACTCTTCTGCACAACCAATTACAGTTGGGGTCCCCCGGGAAGTGTCCTTGGCCCTCTTCTCTTTCTCCTATACATAAATGACCTTCCAAATGCTTCGCAATTACTCAAACCCACACTATTTGCAGATGACACTACATACGTCTTCTCTCACCGAGCCCAAATCACGCTAGCCAATACTGTAAATAACCCAAATTACGGGGAAAATCCCCCCTCCCCTTGGATGAGGACTAAAAAATTTACACAAAAACATTGAAAAAAACCTACTTCTTTTCATTTTTGGTTTAACAGAGCTACAAGTCCCCCCCTTAACAAAAAGAAAAAAGGGGAAATCACTTTCAAAAAACTAAAAAGGGGGAAAAAATTCTTAGGAACCCCAACCTTAAATAATAGACTCAAATTTCTACCCCATATACATAAAATTTTTCAAAAAAATTTTCCAAGACTGTGGGCCCCAAAAAAGTTAGGGTTTACTATTTTTTTCCACGTGTTGGCCCAAATTTTCATCTTTATTTACCCCTACTCACCATGGAATTTGCGGAAGGGGTAAAAAAAAAATTTAAAACCATCCCCGACCACAAATTACCCAACAAAAGGCTGCAGTTAGAAGATAACAAATTCTCATTTACGGGCAGCCACCTCCACCAATATTTAAAATACACTAAACCTACTCACCATCCCCAAAACATCCATACTTATTACTGCCCCTATTACATACATAGAACACTTAACTCTGATTTTTAACCCTCCCCCCCAAACACCCCTTGCCAACCTCAACAGAACACATACCAAACAAAAGGGGACAGATCACTCTTTGATTTTTCCTCGTGTCCATCTCACCTATGAAAAAACTAAAATGCACAAAAAAGGGCCCAAAAAACTGGAATTCATTACCTGAAAAAATTTAAAAGAAACACAACCTGTTTAAAAATTTCCCAATCTTTTTCTCAAGATACTTACTCAAAACCCCCAAAAACCCAAAAAAAATTTCTGAATAACTGAAAAATTATAAAATTTTTTAAACTTAAAAGTTTCTCCCAATTATATCACAAAATGTTAAACCTTTAAAAAAAAATCAACTTTATTTTTTTTTTAAAAACACTAACCCCAACAGAATCATACCTAAGAATGCAAAAAATATGAACCCGCCTTTGAATACTCACTTGTGCTTTTTTTATTATCTGTTTAATTAATTTTTTTATCCCCTGAAATTTTTTTCATTGCTTAGAAACAGCCCCGGGGGGGGGTCCCCTTTTGGGGTTAGCGCTTCTTCTTGTTTAATTTAAAAATAATAATCATTCTTTTAAATCCCTTTAAATTATTTTTTAAGCCAGCCCGTAATGCTATGCATAGTATAAGTGGCTTTGGCATACTGCTCTTATCTGTATTTTTTTTGTACCTCTGTATGTGTGCACAAATTGGAAATAAATAAATAATATAGAAAGATCGTAGAAATGAATCTTCAACCTGAAAAGCAAATGCGAGAAAGACTAAGTGTTAAATATTTTTTCTCATAATTCTACTTTTCGTCCAATATAAGTGTCTCTCATCCAATACAAGTGTCTCTCATCCAATACAAGTGTCTCTCATTCAATACAAGTGTCTCTCATTCAATACAAGTGTCTCTCATCCAATACAAGTGTCTCTCATTCAATACAAGTGTCTCTCATCCAATACAAGTGTCTCTCATCCAATACAAGTGTCTCTCATCCAATACAACAATACAAATGCCTCCCATCCAAAACAACAATACAGGTGTCTCTCATCCAATACAACAATACAAGTGTCTCTCATCGAATACAAGTGTCTCTCACTTGTCACATTATTTAAATCATCACATTATAACATCTTAACAACACTGTATAACAATATTCTACATTTGGTTTATCCAGGATTCCATAAAAAAATATCTTAAGATTTTCACTATTCCTTTACATTGTCTTTGCAATATAATTTCACTATAACAGTTGTGTAAGAAATTATAGACTTACTTATGAGAATTTGTACACATCTGTGTGTATATTAGTAGTGGGTTTTGTACGTGTAGCAGTGGTATAGAGGTTGTATATTAGTAGTGGTTGTGTACGTGTAGCAGTGGTATAGAGGTTGTATATTAGTAGTGGTTGTGTACGTGTAGCAGTGTATAGAGGTTGTATATTAGTAGTAGTGTACGTGGTTTTGGCAGTGGTATAGAGGTTGTATATTAGTAGTGGTTGTGTACGTGTGGCAGTGGTATAGAGGTTGTATATTAGTAGTGGTTGTGTACGTGTGGCAGTGGTTAGAGGCTGTATATTATAGTGGTTGTGTACGTGTGGCAGTGGTATAGAGGCTGTATATTAGTAGTGGTTGTGTACGTGTGGCATGTGGTATAGAGGTTGTATATTAGTAGTAGTTGTGTACGTGTGGCAGTGGTATAGAGGTTGTATATTAGTAGTGGTTGTGTACGTGTGGCAGTGGTATAACAGGCTGTATTAGTAGTAGTTTGTGTACGTGTGCCAGTGGTCATAGAGTTGTATATTAGTAGTGGTTGTGTACGTGTGGCTGTGTATAAAGGCTGTATATTAGTAGTAGTTGTGTACGTGTGGCAGTGGTATAGAGGTTGTATATTAGTAGTGGTTGTGTACGTGTGACAGTGGTTTAGAAGTTTATATTAGTAGTGGTTGTGTACGTGTGACAGTGGTTTAAAAGTTGTATATTAGTAGTGGTTGTGTACGTGTGGCAGTGGTATAGAGGTTGTATATTAGTAGTGGTTGTGTACGTTGGCAGTGGCTAGAGGTTGTATATTAGTAGTGGTTGTGTACGTGTGGCAGTGGCTATAGAGGTTGTATATCATAGTGTTGTGTACGTGTGGCAATGGTATAGAGGTTGTATTGTGTAGTGGTTGTGTACGTGTGGCAGTGGTATAGAGGTTGTATATTATAGTGGTTGTGTACGTGTGTCCAGTGGTATAGAGGTTGTATATTAGTATGGTTGTGTACGTTGGCAGTGGTATAGAGGTTGTATTGTGTAGTGGTTGTGTCGTGTGGCAGTGGTATAGAGGTTGTATATAGTAGTGGTTGTGTACGTGTGGCAGTGGTATAGAGGTTGTATTGTGTAGTGGTTGTATAACGTTTGTCAGCAGTATAAAAGTTGGATTGTGAGATACTCTGTATGTAAGGAAATTTGTGATTTCTCGGTGACTTTTCGCAGTGGTTGTTTTGCATATTGTGATTTAACTTCTTTATGTGATCTTATTGCATTCAGAATATATTATCACTTTCTAATCTTAGTGTGGTAAGTGAACTGTACTAGTTCAAGTGGTGGTGGTAAGTGGACTGTACTAGGTCAAGTGGTGGTGGTAAGTGGACTGTACTATGTCAATGGTGGTGGTAAGTGGACTGTACTAGGTCAAGTGATGGTGGGTACGTGGACTGTACTAGGTCAAGTGGTGGTGGCAAGTGACTGTACTAGGTCAAGTGGTGGTGGCAAGTGGACTGTACTAGGTCAAGTGGTGGTGGTAAGTGTATCGTAAAGGGGTTCTTAAATGGAGATATCGAGGGTTGAGTAGACACACTTGTTGGATGGTAACATATATATATTCAGACTGTGATGATGAATGTGGAGCCCAGCCTCTACCTGTCTTCGCCTGTAGGTCTACGCTGACTGAGAGGGAGGCAGAGGTACGAGCCTACACATGCGCATCCCCGTGACGTCACACAAAGTCACAGGCCTACAAGGGATCTCGTATCTAAAGCACATGGACGATACTAATATGCTATGCTATATAACACAGGGATCAGCAACTATGCTGACAGCTCGAGCTGTCAGCATAGTTGCTGATCCCTGTGTCATATAGCATAGCATGTTAGTATCGTCCATGTGCTTTAGATACGAGATCCCTTGTAGGCCTGTGACTTTGTGTGACGTCACGGGATGCGCATGTGTAGACTCAGTGTTTCTTTGACTCGTTATTTTTGCAATATTTTTCAGTGTTATCGCTCATCTCATATTTTTTTTATCTGTGTTTTATGCTACTCTCTGTCTGTAGTAAGTATTATTGTGTAGTGTACCAGTCAGTCACTCCGTGTGAAGTGATTCATTTCAATTTTTTTTATTGTATTCTTTCAGCATTGTATTCTCCCAGTATTTGTCACTGTAGTTCATGCAGTGATATTCACCCAGTATACCAAATTATCCATTTATTTCTATGTGTACCTTTTTTCGTATGTCAGCAGTGTCTCATTTCCCTGATTTTTTTCGCAGACTGTGTCCCATTATTTTTGCCAGCAAATTTTTGTCGTATCAGTCACAGCAAGATTTGTTGTAAGAATATACTAAACTAAAATAGTGATTACGTGATTAAGTGTTGTGTGCCCTGCCACTTGTAAGTGTTAAACTTCCGTTTTGTTCCTTGTTCCATTTTTATTCAAATTTTTATATTTCTTTGAACAAATTCACTCTTGTTATAATGTTCAATTGTTGTGTACTTTGACATTGTATAGAATCAGCCCATGCCGTATACCTGCCATCTCTAGTTTGTATTAGTTGTATGTCGGGACGACATACGTTAGGTCGCCGAGCTCTCAGTAGTAGTACCAGTTCCTAGTAACCAGTTACCAGTAACCAGTGTACCAGTAGATGACTCACTACCAACCGTCTCTGCGTGAATCACTGTCTGTATTCATATTGTTGCTGACCACAGCAGTATTCAAACATCCCCCTCACATATGGGTACTGGGGTTAGTCAGTCTCACGAGTGAGAGCAAGGAGGCAGGTCGCGGCTGTTTGGCGCTTCACATACTTTCAGTTCCAATATACGTACTTTCCAGCCTACGTGAGTATTTTTACCCAATCCACGTGTTCGAACCCTACATGATAATGGTGGTTCTCCACAGGGGGATGCCTTGTCAGAAAACGTTACTTGAAACTAGTAATTGCCATCTCTTGTTGATGTCACATGCCGTCTGCAGAAAGACGTCTCTGTTGCGGTTAGTGCTCTCACTAGAGTGTCTGTAGTTGTGTAGTGTTCCAGATGGTGATAACGTCCTAGTTGACAGTGATTCCTGCAAAGTAAAAGGTCTATTTGTTGAACCATCCTTACATGTGTAGAGATAGTAAGATCCATTTCTTCCTAGCTAACACTTCTGGTCACAGTGTTCGTCTCAGAGCCAATACCAATCTTGTTGACCTTGTTCACTTATCCTTACCCGTTCAGGTAGAGGACGAGTTGTCACCTGACCAGTGGGTCGGTGCTATTTCTGCCGGGGAGACCTCATCCACTTCACCGGATCAATCTGTTTCACCAGTTTGAGGAGAAAGACTTAGCTCCCACTGACTTCCCAGATTGAAGTCAAGCGTTTGTTGACTCTGCTGAACAAACGTCGTAAAGCCATTGCCTTACCAGGTGAGAAGATGGGTATAAACGAACTTATTGTTCCATCGTATTCCACTTGAACCTGGTACTAGACCTATCTACATACCTGCGTACAGAATGCCTCATTCACAAGTTGCTGTCGCAGAAGAATTGATCAATCAAATGCTTGATGATGGAGTTATTGCACCTAGCAATTCACCTTGGAATGCACCCTTGATCCTAGTACCTAAGAAGGATGGTACTTGGCGCCCAGTGATTGACTTTAGGAAGTTAAACGCGAAAACTATTCCAGATCGCTTTCCACTCCTGTACTGGGTGAACTTTTTACGTAACATCGGAGATAACAAAGTCTTTTCAAACCCCTGGATTTGTTACAAGGGTTTTGGCAAGTCCCTCTTCACGAGGACAGCCAAGAGCTAACTGCATTCTCCACTCCTACAGGTCATTATCACTTCCTCCGTATGGTGTTTGGATTACGATCCTCCCCTATCACGTTCTCAAGGCTCATGACTAATATCTTTAGAGGTCTCATAGGTAATGCACTTATGGTGTACTTAGATGACGTAATCGTCATGTCTAAAGACGTGGATACACACTTTAAAAGACTTGATGTAGTACTTGGTAAGCTTGAAGAAGTCAGTTTAAAGATCACACTGTCTAAACGTCAATTTTTCAGATCAGAAATTAAGTTTCTTGGTCACGTAGTCACTCCTAGAGGGGTTAAGACTGACCAAAGTAAAGTAACTGCAGTACTAAATTTTCCAACTCCCAAAACTGCTGATGCTGTAAGATCCTTTGTGGGCTTAGCAGGTTTTTATAGATCTTTCATTGCCAATTTTTCTTCCATAGCTGCTCCTCTAACTGAGTTGCTTAAGAAAGATGCTCCTTTTGTTTGGGACCTTCCGTCAAGAAAGAGCATTCCAAACTCTAAAGAAAAGCTAACATCTGCTCCAATTTTGAAATTTCCAGATTTTTCTAAGCCCTTCTATCTGACAACTGATGCTAGTTCTATTGGCATAGGTGCCGTACTAGCTCAGAAGACCGATGGCAAGTTCAACGCAGTTGCATTTGCTAGCCGAGTCCTTACAAAGGCTGAACGTAATTATACAGTAACTGAGCAAGAAGCTTTAGCAATAGTATGGTCTTTAAAGCACTTCTGAGACATTATTTATCAGTACTCTGTTCATTTTCTTGACAGACCATGCTCCACTGATACCTTATTCCAGAACAAACAACCTACTGGAAGGTTAGCCAGATGGACCTTGACTATCCAAGAGTTCAATCCCACCGCTGCCACCATTTATCGTAAAGGGGTTCTTAAATGGAGATATCGAGGGTTGCAGGTAGACACACTTGTTGGATGGTAACATATATATATTCAGACTATGTGATGAGAATGTGGAGCCCAGCCTCTACCTGTCCTTCGCCTGTAGGTCTACGCCGACTGAGAGGGAGGCAGAGGTTTCGAGCCTACACATGCGCATCCCGTGACGTCACACAAAGTCACAGGCCTACAAGGGATCTCGTATCTAAAGCACATGGATGATACTAATATGCTATGCTATATAAAAACAGGGATCAGCAACTATGCTGACAAGTGGACTGTACTAGATCAAGTGGTGGTGGTAAGTGGACTGTACTAGGTCAAGTGGTGATGGTAAGTGGACTGTACTAGATCAAGTGGTTGGTGGTAAGTGGACTGTACTAGGCCAAGTGGTGGTGGTGGTGGAGGCAAACAATATGCGCAGCTTCAAGAATGGATATCTGTCCCTGTAGACCAAAAATCAACAAAAACGGTTAAAAAGAAGTTATGAAGTGGGTCCAGGAGCTATGAATCAACCACTGTAAAAACAGTTTTATTAGGTAATTAGAAGACAATTTGAGAGTCTTGTCTGTGTTTTTATCTTCACTCACCAGCGTTAACTTTTATACCAGTGTTGTTCATGGCAGTGTTGTTCATGGCAGTGTTGTTCATGGCAGTGTTGTTCATGGCAGTGTTGCTCATGGCAGTGTTGCTCATGGCAGTGTTGTTCATGGCAGTGTTGTTCATGGCAGTGTTGTTCATGGCAGTGTTGTTCATGGCAGTGTTGTTCATGGCAGTGTTGCTCATGGCAGTGTTGTTCCTGTTAGTGTTGTTCCTGTTAGTGTTGTTCCTGTTAGTGTTGTTCCTATTAGTGTTGTTCCTGTGAGTGTTGTTCCTGTCAAGTGTTCTTCATGTCAGTGTTCTTCATATACAACATTGACTATTATTTTCAAAGGAAAGACCAGTGTTCTTCATTATTAATGTAAAGGTGAACACCAATGTTCTTGGTGGTGATTGCCACTTATGCATATATATATATATATATATATATATATATATAATTATATATATATATTATATATATATATATATATATATATATATATATATATATATATATATATATATATTATATATGTATATTCATATATGCTCCAACAGCACGTCAAATCCTAAAAGCCATTTGTCTCCATTCGCTCTTATTTAACACTCACGCATGTTTGCTGGAAGTCCAAGCCCCTCGAAAACACAAAGCATCCTTTATCCCATCCCTCCTCTAGGTCGACCCCTACCCTACCTTCCCTCCACTCTCGTTTCATCCTCTCTACATGTCCGACCACCTCAGCAATCCCTCCTAATTTCCAAAGTACGGATTTTCTGCATTATATTCACACCACACATTGCCCTCAGAGATGACATCTCCACTGCCTCCAACCTTCTCCTTGTTACAACATTCACCAGCCGTGTTGGTATAACTATACTCTCATACAATCCCCTCTTTGCTTCCATGGACAAAGTTCTTTGTCTCCACAGACTCTTCAATGCACCACTCACCTTTTTCCCTAGTCCACTCCCAAATATCTGAATACATTCACCTCCTCCATACTCTCTTCCTCCAATCTGATATCTAATCTTTCGTTACCTATTTTTTGTTATCCACATCGCCTTACTCCCTTTTCCTATATTCACTTTCAATTTCCTTCTTTAACATACCTTATCTGACTCATCCACCAACCTCTGCAACTTCTCTTCAGAATCTCCCAAAAGCACAGTGTCAACGCCCCAGCATTCACTTCTCGTATAACCCCACCTATAAAAACATTGAACAACCATGTTAACATCATACATCTCTGCCTAAGGCCTACTTTTACTAGGAAATAATCTCCCTCTCTCCTATATACTCTAACCTGAGCCTCACTATCTTTGTAAAAACTCTTCAGTGCTTTCAGTAACTTACCTCCTATTCCATTCATTTGCAACATATGCTACATTGCCCCCCTATCCGCCCTGTCATACGCCTCTTCAGAATCCATAAGTGAAACAACTTGCTCTACATACCCCCTACCCTTCCTGAAGCCTCCTTGTTCATCTGCTATCCTGCTCTCCGTCTTACTCTTAATTCTATCAATAATAACTCTCTCAGGTTTACTCAACAGACTTATTCCCCTATAATTTTTACATCTTTTGTCCCCTTTGAGACAAAAGAGAAAGTAGTGGAAGTGGTAATGATGGTGGTGGAAGTAGAAGTAGATGTGGGAGTAATTTGTGCTTCAAGAGATAGAAAGGAGAGTGAAGGGAAGCAGTAGTAGTAGTAGAAGAGGCAGAAATAATAGTAAAGGAGTGGTAGTCGTAGTAGTAGTAGTAAAAAGTTGTGTTAGTCTAAGACAAGAAAATAAGCACTGCTGGAGAGTTTAGGACCCACAAGGAGCACTACAGGAGAGCTAAGGACTCACAAAGAGCTCTGCAGGAGAACTAAGGACCCACAAGGACCACTGCAGGAGAGCTAAGAACACACAAGGAGCACTGCAGGAGAGCTAAGGACCCACAAGGAGCACTGCAGGAGAGCTAAGGACCCACAAGGAGCACTGCAGGAGAGCTAAGGACCCACAAGGAGCACTGCAGGAGACCTAAGAACACACAAGGAGCACTGCAGGAGAGCTAAGAACCCACAAGGATCACTGCAGGAGAGCTAAGAACACACAAGGAGCACTGCAGGAGAGCTAAGAACACACAAGGAGCACTGCAGGTGAGCTAAGAACCCACAAGGAGCACTGCAGGAGAGCTAAGAACACACAAGGAGCACTGCAGGAGAGCTAAGGACCCACAAGGAGCACTGCAGGAGAGCTAAGGACCCACAAGGAGCACTGCAGGAGAGCTAAGGACCCACAAGGAGCACTACAGGAGAGCTAAGGACTCACAAAGAGCTCTGCAGGAGAGCTAAGGACCCACAAGGACCACTGCAGGAGAGCTAAGAACCCACAAGGAGCACTGCAGGAGAGCTAAGGACCCACAAGGAGCTCTGCAGGAGAGCTAAGGACCCACAAGGACCACTGCAGGAGAGCTAAGAACCCACAAGGACCACTGCAGGAGAGCTAAGGACCCACAAGGAGCACTGCAGGGGAGCTGAAGACCCACAAGGAGCTCTGCAGGAGAGTTAAGGACCCACAAGGAGCACTGCAGGAGAGCTAAGGACCCACAAGGAGCTCTGCTGGAGAGCTAAGGACCCACAAGGAGCTCTGCTGGAGAGCTAAGGACCCACAAGGAGCTCTGCTGGAAAGCTAAGGACCCACAATGTATAGGACCAAAATCACAGGGGGACGGGGGGGGAGGGGGAACTGAATGCCAGAACAAACTAAGCAGAAAAAAAGAGAAAAACAAAGGGAGAAATATGGCGAAGATGAAAGGAGAAGAGGGAAGAGAAATCACGAGTGTTATGAAGTCTAAAGCATTTGACAATGTAAGGAGAAAGGAAGGCATCTACAGAGACAAACCAGGATGAGATTCATACTAGGAAAGTTGTTTATAAGAGATGTTTCAACAAGACGACGGTTGTGAAGACTAGAAGCAGGATAGACAGTTTTGGAAGAGAACTAGTCAGTTGGATGACTGTGATCTCTAACATGACAGAAAAGAGCATTATTTGAGTCGGCGAGCTTAACACTTTTTTGTGCTCGTTAGTTCTGTCAGAAAAAGAGCAGCCCGTTTCTCCATTTTTCTGCCTAGTGTGTTCTGTCCTTCAGTTCCCCTCCCACATTCCCTGTGATTTTGGTCCTACTCATTGTGGGTCCTTAGCACTCCTGGGGTGCTCCATTGTCTTGTCATTAGATCCCACCTTTTTGCTATTACTACGACTACCACTCTTTTACTACTATTTCTGCTTCTACTTTCTACTTTTTCTACTACTATTATTATTACTACTACTATTGCTATTGCCCCTTTCACTAACCTTTCTATTTCTCTTGGCACAAACTACTACTCCTTCTTCCTCTACTACCACTTTCACCACCATTACCACTACTTCTCATTTCTCTTCTCTTTCTCCCGTCCCTGTCCTCCTCGCCTGTATATACTGGCAAACTAGGTCTTTTCTGTCAACACACACCTACTTCTGTCAGACATTAAATATTCAACGCACCTCCATAGAATCCCCTGAGTCATTCTGGCACTCGGGCTGCGGCCTGAGTGCCAGGCATGGCTCAATTGGAGTTGACTCACCGTGCCCTTGTCATAGGGATGTAAACGGTGTTCCACGTGACACAACGACGGCTCACAGTACCCCTGCCATAGGGCTGTAAACGGTAAACCACTTGACATGAAAGCTCACCACGCCCCTGCCAAAGGGCTATAAGCGGTATACCACGTACCAACTCTGACACTCCTTCGGGAGTCACTACCAGGTCACCACAGGGAGAAGACCCGGCCAGTAACCGTCCTGGCCGGGTCTTCTCCGGCCAGGTGTCTTCTGTCAGTGTGACTTGTGAATAGTCCAAGATGGACCGAAACGTCTACATAAGCTTATTTATCTCCTTTTATGTTGGTTATTTCTGTATTGTTCCAGTCACGGAATTGTGCCTTTTTTTCTTTATCTTAAACTCTTCTAGACATAATACCAACGAGAGGAGATCCATAGTCCTCCCTACTATGTAGGAAAGTATTGTGTATGAAAGAGGAAGTATTGTGTAGGAAAGAGCAAGTATGGTGTATGTAAGAGCAAGTAAAGATGAGAAAGGTACACTACCCTGCTGGAACAATACACAAATAACCCGCACTAAACCAGCGCCTCTAGAATGTGATGTATTTAGATTCAGTTCAAGCATTGAGAGGATAATTTCAATTCCTTGGATCAAGAGCCAATCACCAGCATCAAGGCAAAATAATACTTTTACATTATGAGATTAAAAGCAGCAAAATTGCAGCTATATACCTGATTACCACCATCAGCCTCCTCCCTCACCCTGGGGTAATACCACCATCAGCCTCCTCTCTCACCCTGGGGTAATACCTCCATCATCCTCCTCCCTCACCCTGGGGTAATACCACCATCAGCCTCCTCCCTCACCCTGGGGTAATACCACCATCAGCCTCCTCCCTCACCCTGGGATAATACCACCATCATCCTCCTCCCTCACCCTGGGGTAATACCACCATCAGCCTCCTCCCTCACCCTGGGGTAATACCACCATCATCATCCTCCCTCACCCTGGGGTAATACCACCATCAGCCTCCTCCCTTACCCTGGGGTAATACCACCATCAGTCTCCTCCCTCACCCTGGGATAATACCACCATCAGCCTCCTCTCTCACCCTGGGGTAATACCACCACCAGCCTCCTCCCTCACCCTGGGGTAATACCACCATCAGCCTCCTCCCTCACCCTGGGGTAATACCACCATCAGCCTCCTCCCTCACCATGGGATAATACCACCATCAGCCTCCTCCATCACCCTGGGGTAATACCACCACCAGCCTCCTCCCTCACCCTGGGGTAATACCACCACCAGCCTCCTCCCACACCTGGGATAATACCACCACCAGCCTCCTCCCTCACCCTGGGTTTAATACCACCACCAGCCTCCTCCTCACCCTGGGATAATACCACCATCAGCCTCCTCCCTCACCCTGGGGTAATACCACCATCAGCCTCCTCCCTCACCCTGGGGTAATACCACCATCAGCCTCCTCCCTCACCCTGGGGTAATACCACCACCAGCCTCCTCCCTCACCCTGGGATAATACCACCACCAGCTTCCTCCCTCACCCTGGGGTAATACCACCACCAGCCTCCTCCCTCACCCTGGATTTAATACCACCACCACCCTCCTCCCTCACCCTGGGTAATACCACCAGCAGCCTCCTCCCTCCCCCAGGGGTAATACCACCATCAGCCTCCTCCCTCACCCTGGGTAATACCACCATCAGCCTCCTCCCTCACCCTGGGGTAATAGCACCATCAGCCTCCTCCCTCACCCTGGGGTAATACCACCATCAGCCTCCTCCCTCACCCTGGGGTAATACCACCATCAGCCTCCTCCCTCACCCTGGGGTAATACCACCATCAGCCTCCTCCCTCACTCCGGGGTAATACCACCATCAGCCTCCTCCCTCACCCTGGGGTAATACCACCATCAGCCTCCTCCCTCACCCTGGGGTAATACCACCATCAGCCTCCTCCCTCACCCTGGGGTAATACCACCATCAGCCTCCTCCCTCACCCTGGGGTAATACCACCTTCAGCCTCCTCCCTCACCCTGGGGTAATACCACAATCAGCCTCCTCCCTCACCCTGGGATAATACCATCAGCCTCCTCCCTCACCCTGGGGTAATACCACCATCAGCCTCCTCCCTCACCCTGGGGTAATACCACCATCAGCCTCCTCCCTCACCCTGGGGTAATACCACCATCAGCCTCCTCTCTCACCCTGGGGTAATACCACCATCATCATCCTCCCTCACCCTGGGGTAATACCACCATCAACCTCCTCCCTCACCCTGGGGTAATCCCACCATCAGCCTCCTCCCTCACCCTGGGGTAATACCACCATCAACCTCCTCCCTCACCCTGGGGTAATACCACCATCAGCCCCCCTCCCTCACCCTGGGGTAATACCACCATCAGCCTCCCCCCTCACCCTGGGGTAATACCACCATCAACCTCCTCCCTCACCCTGGGGTAATACCACATCAGCCTCCTCCCTCACCCTGGGGTAATACCACCATCAACCTCCTCCCTCACCCGGGGGTTTAATACCACCATCAACCTCCTCCCTCACCCTGGGGTAATACCACCATCAGCCTCCTCCCTCACCCTGGGGTAATACCACCATCAACCTCCTCCCTCACCCTGGGGTAATACCACCATCAACCTCCTCCCTCACCCTGGGGTAATACCACCACCAGCCCCCTTTCCCTCACCCTGGGGTAATACCACCATCAACCTCCTCCCTCACCCTGGGGTAATACCACCATCAACCTCCTCCCTCACCCTGGGTAATACCACCATCAACCTCCTCCCTCACCCTGGGGTAATACCACCACCAGCCTCCTCCCTCACCCTGGGGTAATACCACCACCAGCCTCCTCCCTCACCCTGGGGTAATACCACCACCAGCCTCCTCCCTCATCCTGGGTAATTCCCTCCATCATCATCCTCCCTCACCCTGGGGTAATACCACCATCAGCCTCCTCCCTCACCCTGGGGTAATACCACCATCAGCCTCCCCCCTCACCTGGGGTAATACCACCACCAGCCTCCTCCCTCACCCTGGGGTAATACCACCACCAGCCCCCTCCCTCACCCTGGGGTAATACCTCCCATCATCCTCCTCCCTCCCCCTCGGGTAATACCACCACCAGCCTCCTCCCTCACCCTGGGGTAATACCACCATCAACCTCCTCCCTCACCCTGGGGTAATACCACCATCAACCTCCTCCCTCACCCTGGGGTAATACCACCACCAGCCTCCTCCCTCACCCTGGGGTAATACCACCATCAACCTCCTCCCTCACCCTGGGGTAATACCACCTTTCAACCTCCTCCCTCACCCTGGGGTAATACCACCATCAACCTCCTCCCTCACCCTGGGGTAATACGACCACCAGCCTCCTCCCTCACCCTGGGGTAATACCACCACCAGCCTCCTCCCTCACCCTGGGGTAATACCACCACCAGCCTCCTCCCTCACCCTTGGGTAATACCACAATCAGCCTCCTCCCTCACCCTGGGGTAATACCACCACCAGCCTCCTCCCTCACCCTGGGGTAATACCACCACCAGCCTCCTCCCTCACCCTGGGGTAATACCACCACCAGCCTCCTCCCTCACCCTGGGGTAATACCTCCATCATCCTCCTCCCTCACCCTGGGGTAATACCACCATCAGCCTCCTCCCTCACCCTGGGGTAATACCACCACCAGCCTCCTCCCTCACCCTGGGGTAATACCACCACCAGCCTCCTCCCTCACCCTGGGGTAATACCTCCATCATCCTCCTCCTCACCCTGGGGTAATACCACATCAACCTCCTCCCTCACCCTGGGGTAATACCCCCACCAGCCTCCTCCCTCACCCTGGGGTAATACCCCCACCAGCCTCCTCTCACCCTGGGGTAATACCACCATCAGCCTCCTCCCTCACCCTGGGGTAATACCACCATCAACCTCCTCCCTCACCCTGGGGTAATACCACCATCAGCCTCCTCCCTCACCCTGGGGTAATACCACCATCAGCCTCCTCCCTCACCCTGGGGTAATACAAACCACCAGCCTCCCCCCTCACCCTGGGGGTAATACCACCACCAGCCTCCTCCCTCACCCTGGGGTAATACCTCCATCATCCTCCTCCCTCACCCTGGGTAAATACCACCATCAACCTCCTCCCTCACCCTGGGGTTAATACCACCACCAGCCTCCTCCCACCCCTGGGGTAATATCACCATCAACCTCCTCCTCACCCTGGGGAAATTTACCACCATCAACCTCCTCCCTCACCCTGGGGTAATACCACCATCAACCTCCTCCCTCACCCTGGGGAAATACCACCATCAGCCTCCTCCCTCACCCTGGGGTAATACCACCATCAACCTCCTCCCTCACCCTGGGGTAATACCACCATCAACCTCCTCCCTCACCCTGGGGTAATACAACCATCAACCTCCTCCCTCACCCTGGGGTAATACCACCATCAACCTCCTCCCTCACCCTGGGGTAATACCACCATCAGCCTCCTCCCTCACCCTGGGGTAATACCACCATCAACCTCCTCCCTCACCCTGGGGTAATACCCCATCAACCTCCTCCCTCAACCCTGGGGTAATACCACCATCAACCTCCTCCCTCACCCGGGGGTTTAATACCACCACCAGCCTCCTCCCTCAACCCTGGGGTAATACCACCATCAACCTCCTCCCTCACCCTGGGGTAATACCACCATCAGCCTCCTCCCTCACCCTGGGGTAATACCACCATCAGCCTCCCCCCTCACCTGGGGTAAAAACCACCATCAGCCTCCTCCCTCACCCTGGGGTAATACCACCACCAGCCTCCTCCCTCACCCTGGCGTAATACCACCACCGCCTCCTCCCTCACCCTGGGGTAATACCACCACCAGCCTCCTCCCTCACCCTGGGGTAATACCACCACCAGCCTCCTCCCTCACCCTGGGTAATACCACCACCAGCCTCCTCCTCACCCTGGGGTAATACCACCACCAGCCTCCTCCCTCACCCTGGGGTAATACCACCACCAGCCTCCTCCCTCACCCTGGCGTAATACCACCACCAGCCTCCTCCCTCACCCTGGGTAATACCACCACCAGCCTCCTCCCTCACCCTGGGGTAATACCACCACCAGCCTCCTCCCTCACCCTGGGGTAATACCACCACCAGCTCCTCCCCTCACCCTGGGGTAATACCACCACCAGCCTCCTCCCTCACCCTGGGGTAATACACCACCAGCCTCCTCCCTCACCCTGGGGTAATACCACCATCAGCCTCCTCCCTCACCCTGGGGTAATACCACCATCAGCCTCCTCTCTCACCCTGGGGTAATACCACCATCAGCCTCCTCCCTCACCCTGGGGTAATACCACCATCAGCCTCCTCCCTCACCCTGGGGGTAATACCACCATCAGCCTCCTCCCTCACCCTGGGGTAATACCACCACCAGCCTCCTCCTCACCCTGGGGTAATACCACCATCAGCCTCCCCCTCACCCTGGGGTAATACCACCATAAACCCTCCTCCCTCACCCTGGGGTAATACCACCACCAGCCTCCTCCCTCACCTGGGGTAATACCACCATAAAACCTCCTCCCTCACCCTGGGGTAATACCACCATCAGCCTCCTCCCTCACCCTGGGGTAATACCACACATCAGCCTCCTCCCTCACCCTGGGGTAATCCCACCACCAGCCTCCTCCTCACCCTGGGGTAATACCACCATCAGCCTCCTCCCTAAACCCTGGGGTAATACCACCACCAGCTCCTCCCTCACCCTGGCGTAATTACCACCACCAGCCTCCTCCCTCACCCTGGGGTTTAATACCACCACCAGCCTCCTCCCTCACCCTGGGGTAATACCACCACCAGCCTCCTCCCTCACCCTGGGGTAATACCACCACAGCCCCTCCCTCACCCTGGGGTAATACCACCACAGCCTCTCCCTCACCCTGGGGTAATACCACCACCAGCCTCCTCCTCACCCTGGGGTAAATACCACCATCAACCTCCTCCCTCATCCTGGGGTAATACCACTCATCGGCCTCCTCCCTCACCTGGGGTAATACCACCATCAGCTCCTCCCTCATCCTGGGGTAATACCACCATCAGCCTCCTCCCTCACCCTGGGGTAATACCACCATCAACCTCCTCCCTCATCCTGGGGTAATACCACCATCAGCCTCCTCCCTCACCCTGGGGTAATACCACCATCAGCCTCCTCCCTCACCCTGGGGTAATACCACCACCAGCCTCCTCCCTCACCCTGGGGTAATACCACCATCAGCCTCCTCCCTCACCCTGGGGTAATACCACCACCAGCCTCTCCCTCACCCTGGGGAAATACCACCATCAGCCTCCTCCCACACCTGGGGTAATACCACCACAGCCTCCTCCTCACCCTGGGGTACAGCACATCAACAGTGTAAGTTTAAAGCAGATCGAAAAAGTCGTTCTCTGGTTTCAAATAAAATTACAGCGATAGAAACAAAATAATGTTGCGAATATTTTTTTCCGTTTGTTTTATTCTCCACCTTTAATTCCCAGTTGGTTATCAAACTTCTTGTTTATCAACTTTCATGGCTATCAACCTTCTTGGTTATCATCCTTCTTGGTTATCAAACTTCCTGGTTGTCATCCTTCTTGGTTATCAACCTTCCGGAATGATTATCAACGTTTTTGGTTATCAACCTTCTTGGTTATCAACCTACTTGGCAATCAACCTTATTGGTTATCAACCTTCCGGAATGATTATCAACGTTCTTGGTTATCAACCTTCTTGGTTATCAACCTACTTGGCAATCAACCTTATTGGTTATCAACCTTCCGGAATGATTATCAACGTTCTTGGTTATCAACCTTCTTGATTATCAACCTACTTGGCAATCAACCTTCTTGGTTATCAGCCTTCTTGGGTATCAACCTTCTTGGTTATCAATATTCTTGGTTATCAACCTTCTTGGTTATAAACCTTCTTAGAGAACCCCATCATCATTAATATTTGGAAGCGATGAGAAGAATTGTTCTTAAGTTACTGAATGACAATGAAGACTCATCCCACCAAATATATCATGAATCTTCAGTTTTAGAAACCACAGCAGCGGTGCAAATTGCAAACACTCAAACAAAGCTGAATGATTACTGTATTCTGGCTGTAAGATACATCACCCATTAAATGTTGAAACCTCTCAAACTAGAAAACAGAATTATATTTAACGTGATTTGAAGGAAATAATAAAATCACATTATTTTACACATAAATACGAATCCTGACCTAAACGCTTGAATTTCACTCTCCGCCGCCATCGTACTTAACAGACACCTTTTTTGTAAGTTTGACGCTGTGTCACTCAGGGTTGTGGAAGTTACCAGCTTTTTCAGGATGTTGGGAACAAGTACAACAACTTTGGTCATCAGAGGACAGTTGTACATGCCAGTTGTTTTCCAAGATTCTGGCCTTGTGACCCGGCACAACTGTTGATATTCTGAAGCATATTGAATGAGGCCTCGAGTTATGAGCAAAATAAAACCAATAAAGTTCGAGAAAAAGAACACTAGAAAGGTTTTCCCAGTATTCAATAACCAGGTTGTTCTGTGTCTCACTGCTCGCTGCTACAATTACCTTTGAAGGTTCGAAGGGCATCAAAAGCAACTTTCACAAGTCGTCATAGGATATTAATACCCAAATTTCTTCAATAAAAGTGGTAAATTTGGAAATACACAGCCAAAATTTAATAAAAATCTATCGGAGAAACTATAGATGCAAATATTCTAAAATACTTGTAAGTTACATTAGGCTTGAAGCCACTTAAATGCCACACTCAGAAATTATATGGGAACAGAGTATTTTATTTTCTGTTTAAAGAATAAAATTGGAAACCCACTCTGAAGAAAACAAATCCAATTTTTTCTCAAAATTAATATAACACTACTTCCAACTGAAGCTGATCTGACGAAGCTCTTTCTAGTTATTTCATCGGAAACATTTGCGTAAGAAAATTTTACAACTCAGAGTGAATGACGTGATGTGTTTTAGTGAAGTTCATCATTAGTAAAGGTTTATAACCGATCACAAAAGGAGTACTCCAGTTATTGTTCTGATTTTAATGATTCATAGTTTTTTAACTATTTCAGCAAAATCTAAAATTCGTACCTGCTCGGAATAGTATATATATATATATATTTTATATATATATATATATATATATATATATATATATATATTATATATATAATATATATTTATATATATATATATTTATATATATATATATATATATAAGTAGTGATAAATGCGGCAGAGCGAGGAATTCCGGAAAAAGGCATGCGGCTGAGCGAGGACTTCGGTTTGGGTGCGGCTGAGCGAGGTAACCGGTCTAGGACCAGGAGCTGGAGGGTCACCTTTTCACACCTAGATGTTACTTCCGGTTTTGACCATGACCTCGCCCTCGAGACTACCTCACCCTTGACCCCCCCAACCAATACCCCCACCCACGACCCCCCTTCGCGACCCTCCTTCGCGACCCCGCCGTCGCGCCGCGCGCCGCGCCCGCGCGCCCGCCCGCGCCCTTCGCGACCCCCGCCCGCGCCTTCTGCTGCGTCGTCCGGATCGCCCCCGCGCCTCGAATTTTTTTTTTCTTATGATCTCCTCGGATCAAGGTTTTTGGATTCTCCCCTATGGGGGTTTCGAAATTCTTATGATCTCCTTGGAGTGCCCCCTCCCACTTTCACCCCCAACCCCAAAAATTTCTCGATAATACCATGACTCCATCTCCTCGGATCCCCCTCTCACTTTCACCCCCCAACCCCCAATATTTCTCGACAATACAATTTTTTGGATCCCCCCTATGGGGGTTTCGAAATTCTCCATCTCCTCGAATCCCTCTCCCACTTTCACCCCCTAATCCCAAAAATTTCTCAATATTACCAAGTTTTTGGATTCCCCCCTATGGGGTTTTCGAAATTCTCCTTGAATCAAGTTTTTTTGGATTCCCCCCTATGGGGTTTTCGAAATTCCTCGGATCAAGTTTTTGGAATCCCCCCTCTGGGTATAAGCATTCAAATGAAACTCCTCCTATGGGGGCATGCTTACTACAGGTCTAAACATCTTCCCCTTATTATTTTAAAATGAACTAAAAGTTTCCTCTCATTAAGTTAAATGAACTAAAAAAGCGTGTTTACTCGGCGGTCAGTGACGTCACGCGCACACAGGTTGAATCAGGTCGCCCCCTATGTCAGTGACGTCACGCGCACACAGGCTGAATCTTGTCGATCCTTTTAGTTAATAAGGGGCCATAGTAGTGACGTCACACATACAAGCTGAATCATGTCGATCCTTTCAGTTCATTCAAGTTAATAAGGGGACACATATACATCATAGTGAAAACATTTTCATCATCAGAAAGACACATTTCAGGATAACACTAATACACAATATTTTTTTTTTTCATTATTTATTATACAGCCATTACATTTCTGGTAATACAAACAAATACAATTTCATTGAAAAAAGCTACAATTCATTGACTAAAATCAACGTAGAGTAATTTTTCTTCTCTTGTAGAATTTCTGTGCATTTTGTTCAGGGTCATCATCTTCTTCCTCATCTGTTATACAATAAACTTCTGGGGGGGGAAGCTGGTGGATAATAAATGGGGGAATCCTCATCCATACATGAAGTAGGTTGGGGAATTTGTCATAAAAATATTCCATCTCGCTCCATACGCATTTATCGCAATAACAACTACTAACACATTCTCCACTCATATGAGACTGGGGAGAAGGGTCGATCTCGGCGTGGGTAGGAGTTACAATATCCTGAATAAAAGCGTTAACATCAACCGCCTGAGTAGGAGGCACAGTCTCAACATCCACATGAGGTCGGGGAGAAGTCTCATTGGTAGGAGGGGTAGCAACAGCATCTCCATATGGATGGGTAGGAGGCTGGGTGGATCTCGCTCCTAACAATCCCATCAACTCGCAAATCATTTTCTCCTGTCGGATTTGATTTGCGCGAATAAGTTCCAACAACCGCATTATATTCGCATCTGGCAAAGAAAAAAAATTCTCGATTAGAAGAAGAATAAGGCATATCTTTAATTGCATTAAAAAGTTTTATTGGTTAATACATTACACTTCTAAAATCATTTATGTGTAAAAAAAGATTTTTTCAATATTAGAACAAGATTCACTCAGATAATGAACAAAAAATCACTTACCATTTACCGCAGGTGGATTATTCCGACATACACAGGGATGCAGTCTTCTCTCCTCCTCGCAGACACCTCCAACGGAGTACTGAATTGGATTCATCCTTGACCCAACTTGAATGACAGTAGATGCAAAGAGTGACCCAGCACGGGCATTTATAGCAGCGTTATGACCTTTCGCCCCGCCTCTAACCTTTCGCCCCGCCTCTAAACGCCTCTACCCCACCGTATTATAATTCCAATATTTTACACAGATTTTCATAATTCCAGGTTGAATTATTAGCAAATACACTTGAACATGAGGGTATATTGAAATGCTCATATGCATATTTCATTATAAATTGGTCATTCTTTAATTTATTTCTACCAAAATCTTTAAACAAATATGGTATAATTTTCTTGACGCTATAATTTGTTAACTTATACACAAAATATATAGCATATAAGCCGCACACCAATGATTTTTCATGTTGAATCCTCTGATTAATACCGTACATGAAATTTCTCTTGTATATAATTTTCTCATATATATTTGTATAATGTTTTAAATCCACCCCGAAACTATCTAAATATAATAATATGTATTTGTTCACATATATAGTAATCCAATGACCCATATTTTCATCTTGATCGTTCAATATATTAATGATGAAAATTACCGGCTTATCTTTTATCCTCATAATAACTTCATTTATATTATTTGCGGCAAAACAACCCAAATACGAGGCATATCTTCCCGTATGATGTTTCAAGGCAATATTTATTTCTTCACAATTCATGATCTATACTCGCGTATGCACTATCACTGTTCTATTTTCATTTATATTTAAAATCGCATTAGTTTCACCAAACATCAGACAAATTCTATTCTCATCTTTCGGTTTACCAAATGTCATATCTATTCTCAAATTACCATTCTTCTCGACAGATAAAAGCATTCTTAACCTGTTCACTTCTCAGGTCAACACCTAATATAGTTGCCTTTGGGGAAAAATCTTTTCCG
>NW_026467327.1:0-12941 GCF_026875155.1 Cherax quadricarinatus
AAAACCCTGGAGCCCATGGGGGCCCCGAAACTGGAGGAAGATTTGGATGTGGTGCTGGAAAACCTCATGCACCAACATGTTAAGGACACTACCAGAGTGAGAGGGGAGGATGAACCAGCAAGATTGGACCTTGTGTTCACCCTGGGCAGTCAAACATTGAGGACATCACATATGAGAGTCCCCTAGGAGCTGGGTGACCACGTGGTTCTGTGCTTTGAATACATAGTAGAATTGCAAGTGGAGAGAGTAACAGGAGTTGAATGGGAAAATCCAGACTATAAAAGAAGGGACTATGTAGGTTTGAGGAACTCCCTGCAGGAGGTTCCGTGGGACAGAGAACTGGCAGGAAAGCCAGTAAATGAAATGATGGAATATGTAACAAAAAAAATGAAAGGGAAAGGCAGGGGACAGGTTTATTCCCAAGGGTAACAGAAAAAATGGGAAGACCAGAACGAGCCCCTGGTTTACCCGACGGTGTAAGGAGGCAAAAACAAAGTGCAATAGAGAATGGAAAAAGTACAGAAGGCAGAGAACACACGAAAATAGGGAGATCAGTCGCACAGTAGGAACGGTATACACAGGTAAGGAGGGGGGCCCCAGCAACAGTATGAAAATGCCCATAGCATCGAAAATCAAGACTGACCCAAAACTTTTGTATAGCCACATCAGGAGGAAGACAGTCAAAGACCAGGTGATCAGTTTGAGGACAAAAGGGTGGAGAACTCACAAGAAATGATCAGGAGGTATGTTAGGAGCAAAACAGGAGATTTAAGGAAGTTTTTACAGTAGAGACAGGAAGGGCTCTAAGAAGACAGCACAGAAGGGAACATCAAGAGGGAATATACCAACAAGTGTTGGATGACATACGAACAACCAAGGAGGAGGTGCAGAAGCTGCTAAGTGACCTTGATACCTCAAAGGCAATGGGACCGGACAACATCTCCCCTTGGGTCCTTAGAGAAGGAGCAGAGATGCTGTGCGTGCCCTAACCACAATCTTCAACACATCCCTTGAAACTGGGCAACTGCCTGAGAAATGGAAGACAGCAAATGTAGTCCCCATATTTAAGAAAGGAAACAGAAACGAGGCACTAAACTACAGACCTGTGTCTCTGACATGTATAGTATGCAAAGTCATGGAGAAGATTATCAGGAGGAGAGTGGTGGAACACCTGGAACGAAACAAGATTATAAATGAAAACCAGCATGAGTTCATGGAAGGCAAATCCTGTGTCACAAACCTTCTGGAGTTTTATGACAAGGTAACAGAAATAAGACACGAGAGAGAGGGGTGGGTTGATTGCATTTTCCTGGACTGCAGGAAGGCCTTTGACACAGTTCCTCGCAAGAGATTAGTGCAGAAGCTAGAGAATCAGGCGCATATAACAGGGAGGGCACTGCAATGGATCAGGGAATACCTGACAGGGAGGCAACAACGAGTCATGGTACGTGAAGAGGTATCACAGTGGGCTCCTGTGACGAGCAGGGTTCCCACAGGGGTCAGTTCTAGGACAAGTGCTATTTTTGATATATGCAAACGACATGATGGAAGGAACAGACTCTGAAGCATCCCTATTCACAGATGAAGTGAAGCTGATGAGAAGAATTAAATCAGATGAGGATGAGGCAGGACTGCAAAGAGACCTGGACAGGCTGGACACATGGTCCAGAAACTGGCTTCTCGAATTCAACCCTGCCAAATGCAAAGTCATGAAGATTGGGGAGGGGCAAAGAAGACCGCAGACAGAGTATAGGCTAGGTGGACAAAGACTACAGACCTCACTCAGGGAGAAAGATCTTGGGGTGACCATAACACCGAGCACATCACCGGAGGCACACATCAACCAAATAACTGCTGCAGCATACGGGCTCCTGGTAAACCTGAGAATAGTGTTCCAATACCTTAATAAGGAATCGTTCAAGACACTGTACACTGTGTATGTTAGGCCCATACTGGAGTATGCAGCACCAGTCTGGAACCCACACCTGGTCAAGCACGTCAAGAAGTTAGAGAAAGTACAAAGGTTTGCAACAAGGCTAGTTCCAGAGCTCAGGGGAACGTCGTACGAGGAAAGGTTGAGGGAAATTGGACTGACGACACTGGAGGACAGAAGGGTCAGCAGAGACATGATAACGACATACAAGATACTGCGGGGAATAGACAAGGTGGACAGAGACACAGGATGTTCCAGAGAGGGGACACAGAAACAAGGGGTCACAATTGGAAGCTGAAGACTCAGACGAGTCACAGGGACGTTAGGCAGTATTTCTTCAGTCATAGGGTCGTCAGGAAGTGGAATAGCCTAGCAAGTGAAGTAGTGGAGGCAGGAACCATACATAGTTTTAAGAAGAGGTATGATAAAGCTCAGGAAGCAGAGAGGGAGAGGACCTAGTAGCGATCAGTGAAAAGGCAGGGCCAGGAGCTGAGTCTCGACCCCTGCAACCACAATTAGGCGAGTACAATTAGGTGAGTACACACACACACACACCCTACCCTCCCCTACCCCTCTCTTTCCCTCTCTCCCTCTCTTTTTCCCTCCCTTCCTCCTCCTGTTTCCTCCTCCTATACCTCCTCCATCTTACCCCCCACCTCCCCCCTTTCTCCCTACCATCCTCCCCTACCATTCTCTTTCCCTCCCTTCCTCCTCCTGCTCCTCCTACTATCCTCCTCCATCATCCCCCCACCTACCCTCCATTCCCCCCCTCCCTCTCCCCTCGCCTCCTAGGCCCCACACACCTAACACTCCCCCCCCCCTCTCTCTCTCTCCCTCTCTAACTCACACTCAAACATACTCTCTATCTCTCTCTATCCTCCTCGTCCTCTTTCTCTAACCCTCTAGCTCACACTCAAACACTTGTCTCTCTCTATCATCCTCCTCCTATACCCCCTCATCTCTCCACTCACCTCTTCTTCCTTCTCCTCCTCCCTCTCCCCTCTCCTCCGAGGCCTGCAAGCACACTAAAGGCTGATCTTCCCCAACTCACATATTCCACACACTCTGACTCCCCCCCCTCTCTCTAATTCACACTCAAACCACACTCCCTGTCTCTCTTTATCCCACTTTCTCTCCCTCTTCATCTTCCTTCTCATCCTCCCTACTCCTTCTACCCCCCTCCCCCCATTGCTATTCCCCCTGTCCCCCTTAGTCTTCCCCCCATCTCTCTTCCCCCTGCTGCTGTCCCCCCTCCAACTCACTTTCCTTTTCCCCTCCCTTCTCCCCGCAACAAACACTCCCCTTCCTCCCCACAACAAACACCTCCCTCCACAGCACTCTTGGCATAAGCTCTTCCTTCTGTGAAAAAGAAACATGGGACACCAAAAACCAGGACGGAGAACCAGAGGAATGGTGGATGAAGCGAGTGGTGGACCTGGGAGGCAAAGCTCACGCGAAGAGAGGACGAGTGGAGGAGGAGGCTGGAAGAGATCAGCAAGAAAATGGAAGAGAAAATAGCTGAGGATAGCAGGAAATGGGAATTACAAATCACAGCAGCTGAAGCTATGGTACAGAGCTTAGTAGAAGAGCTAAAGGGTCTGAAACAACCTAGAGAACCAAAGGACAGTACAGCCATGACACCAAGAGCTACTACATCAGTCAACGATGAGGGGACAGTAGGGGACAAAGGAGATATACTCTACACGCTGACTCTATCGGACCAAAGAGGGGCCTGGGAAAAGGCAGGGAGAACAGCAAGAACTAATGAAGGGACTAAAGTCAATGAAGGAGCTAAGCTATAAACAGAGGCTCTAACAGACAACTGCCATGTCCAGGAACAAATAAGCAGAGGGACACCAGATAGGGAAGAGACAGTAAGAAGCATTGCGTCAATGGCAGGAACTAATTTGAATCAGAGGATGATCAGGGAAGCACAGTCTGAGAATGAAAGGGAGAGGGTCATTTTTGTCTATGGGCTCCAAGATGTAAATGGGGAAACTTACGAGGCAAGGAAACAGGAGGAGAAAGAAACGATTGAAAGCATCATGAAAGCAATAGGAGAGGATGACATGACCCAGCTGACAAATTTTCAGAGAATTGGGTGGTTTGTGAGGGGAAAAAAAGTCCAGTCAAAGTGATTTTCAAGGCAGAGTCAGCTCGAAACCGGATCCTGCAGGAGAAAGCACGCCTAAGAGACAATCAGATGTTCCGGAGTGTGTACCTCGACCGAGACAGAACACAAGAAGAAAGGATGACACTGAAAGAGAGGATGCAACATCGCAAGGTGGAATGTGAGGCAAGGAAGGTGGAGAGCAGGAGAAATCAGGCCCACGTGGAAGAACAAACACAACCCCCTCCAGTACCACCCACAGAAGGAACACAACCATGGCAGTAACAAAGCAATCAAACAACCTAACCCAAAATCCACTCAATGTACCCTCTGCCCCCATCCCCCTCAGCACAAACCCCACCCCCACAGAAACCCACAGTAACCCACACATCCCCTCTGCATAAACCCAAACCCCCCACAGAAACCCCTCAGTAACCCGCGCATCCCCCTCAGCTCAAACCCCACCCCTACAGAAACCACAGAAAACCCACACAATGTACCCTCTCCCCCCATCCCCCTCCCCACAAACCCACCCTCACAGTAACCCACGCAACCCACACACTGTACCCTCTATCCCCATCCCCCTCACTACAACCCCCCCTCCCCCAATGTAACCCCCCATAGGCCCTCTTCCCCCATCCCCTCAGCACCACCCCACCCCCACTGAAACCCCAGATAGGCCCTCTGCCCCCACACCCCATGCCACAGACCCCACCCCGACACCAACCCCCTATAGGCCCCTGCCAGGGCATCTGCTCCCCCTAATCCACCTCTCTCCCCAGACCACAGTTATTGAAAAGAAGTTGAAGGTTTGGTACACGAACGCAGATGGAATAATGAATAAATGTGAGGCGTGGCATGAAAGAATCAAGGAGATGTCCCCAGACATCGTAGCGGTTACAGAAACAAAATTCACTGGGATAATAACAGATGCAATCTTCCCACCCGGATATCAGATCCTGAGGAAGGACAGAAGGAGCAGGGGGTAGGAGGGGTTGCACTACTAATAAAAAACTGGTGGGGTTATCAAGAAATAGAAGGTATGGATGAGATTGGAGAAATGGATTACATAGTAGGTACTGTTCAGTCAGGGGAACACAAGGTAGTCATTGCAGTGATGTATAACCCACCACAGAACTGCAGGAGGTCAAGAGAGGAATATGATGAGTGCAACAGAGCAATGGTGGACACTCTAGCTGAGGTGGCAAGAAGGGCTCACTCAAGTAGAGTGAAGTTACTGGTCATGGGCGACTTCAATCACAGGAAGATTGGGAAAACCTGAAGCCATGTGGGAGTCCTGAAACATGGAGAGCCAAGATAATGGATGTGGTGTTGGCAAATCTCATGCAACAACATGTTAGGGATACTACCAGAGAGAGAGAGGGGAGGATGAACCAGCAAGACTGGACCTCGTGTTCACCCTGAGTAGCTCAGACATTGAGCACATCACATATGAAAGGCTCCTTGGAACTAGTGACCACGTAGTTATGAGCTTTGAATACATCGTGGAGCTAAAAGTGGAGAGGGTAACAGAAGTAGAAAGGGAAAAGCTAAACTATAAAAGGGGGGACTACACAGGAATGAGGATCTTCCTGCAGGAGGTTCAGTGGGAACAGGAGTTGGTAGGAAAATCAGTAAACGAAATGATGGACTTTGTAACAACAAAATGCAAGAAGGCAGAGGAAAAGGTTTGTTTCCCAAGGGTAACAGAAAAAATTTAAAGGGGAAAGGACAGAACAAGCTCTTGGTTTACCCGAAGGTGCAGGGAGGCAAAAACTAAGTACTCTAGAGAAAGGAAAAAGTACAGAAAGCAAAGGACTCAGAAGAATAAAGAGATTAGTCGACGAGCCAGAAACGAGTATGCTCAGGTAAGGAGGGAGGCACAGTGGCAGTATGAAAATGACATAGCATCAAAAGTCAAGTCTGATCCAAAACTACTCTACAGCCACATCAGAAGGAAGACAACAGTCAAGGACCAGGTAATCAGGCTGAGGAAGGAAGATGGGGAGCTCACAAGAAACGACCAGGAGGTATGTGAGGAGCTCAACATGAGATTTCAGGAAGTATTTACAGTGGAGGCTGAAGGGACAATAGGAAGACAAAACAGTGGGGTACACCAACAAGGGATATACCAACAAGTGTTGGATGAATTACACACAACTGAGGAGGAGGTGGAGAAGCTTCTAAGTGACCTTGATACCTCAAAGGCGGTGGGACCAGACAACATCTCTCCATGGGTCCTTAGAGAGGGAGCAAGGACATTACATGTGCCACTAACCAAAATCTTCAACACTTCCCTAGAAGCTGGGCAACTACCTGAAATATGGAAGAAGGCAAATGTAGTCCCCATCTTTAAGAAGGGAGACAGAAATGAAGCACTAAATTATACACCAGTGCCACTGACATGTATAGTATGCAAAGTCTTGGAAAAGATTATCAGGAGGAGAGCAGTAGAGCACCTGGAGCAGAACAAGATTATAAACGACAGCCAGCACGGATTCATGGAAGGCAAATCCTGTGTCACAAACCTACTAGAGTTTTATGACAAGGTAACTGAAGTAAGAAATGAGAGGGAGGGGTGGGTTGATTGCATTTTCTTGGACTGCAATAAGGCCTTCGACACAGTTCCTCACAAGAGATTAGTACAGAAGCTAGAGGAACAGGCACGTATAACAGGAAGGGCACTGCAATGGATCAGAGAATACCTAACAGGGAGGCAACAGCGAGTCATGGTCCGTGATGAGGTGAGGTATCACAGTGGGTGCCTGTGACGAGCGGGGTCCCACAGGGGTCAGTCCTGGGACCAGTGCTATTCCTGGTATGTGTGAATGACATGACGGAAGGGATAGATCCAGAAATGTCCCTGTTTGCAGATGACGTGAAGTTAATGAGGAGAATTTAATCAGATGTGGACCAGACAGGTCTACAAAGAGACCTGGACAGGCTGGATGTGTGGTCCCGAAACTGGCTCCTAGAATTTAACCCCACCAAATGCAAAGTCATGAAGATCGGAGGAGGGCAAAGAAGACCGCAGACAGAGTATAGGCTAGGAGGCCAAAGGCTGCAAACCTCATTCAAGGAGAAAGACTTAGGAGTGAGTATAATACCGAGTACATCGCCAGAAGCACACATTAACCAGATAACTGCTTGTAGATGAATGGTTCAAAGAGCCGACACGTTGTTAAATTAGGGCACATTGGGAAAATCTTGGGGATCTACAATCCCGTCAGACACTGCAACTTCTTGGGGTCTTAATACTTGGGGAAATTTTTCGCTTGCCTAACCCTTGGGCACGACCTACTTCCACATTGGACAAATGTGACACCACCTACCACTGCTGCACCTCTCCTGCCATACGGTTTATAAGCTGCTTCTCCGCTCATATGCCGTATTCTATTCAAGATTGATGGACTGACCACATCGACTCAAGGTTGAGGGACTGATTACCTCATTCTCCTCCTGTTCTTCAAGTTTATCCTTTGTATGAACTGATGAAGCCACTGTGTGGCGAAACGTTTCCTCAATAAAGATACCCAAGAGTTGCACATGTGTCTAATTTAACAGATAACTGCTGCAGTACATAGGCGCTTGGCAAACCTGAGAATAGCATTCCTGTACCTCAGTAAAGAATCGTTCAAGACTTTGTACACTGTGTACGTCAGGCCCATATTGGAGTACGCAGCACCAGTTTGGAACCCACATCTGGTCAAACACGTCAAGAAATTAGAGAAAGTGCAAAGGTTTGCAACAAGGCTAGTTCCAGAGCTAAGGAAAATGTCCTATGAAGAAAGGTTAAGGGAAATCGGTCTGACAACACTGGAGGACAGGAGGGTCAGGGGAGACATGATAACGACATACAAAATACTGTGTGGAATGGACAAGGTGGACAGAGACAGGATGTTCAAGAGATGGGACACAGAAACAAGGGGGTCACAATTCTAAGCTGAAGACTCGGATGAGTCTTCAGCTTCCAATTGTATTTCTTCAGTATTTCTTCAGTCATAGAGTAGTTAGGAAGTGGAAAAGTCTGGCAAGCGATGTAGTGGAGGCAGGAACTATACATAGTTTTAAAACGAGGTATGATGAAGCTCATGGAGCAGGGGAAGAGAGGACCTAGTAGCGGCCGGTGAAGAGGCGGGGCCAGGAGCTGAGTCTCGACCCCTGCAACCACAATTAGGTGAGTACAGTTAGGTGAGTACACACACACACACACACACACACACACACACACACACACACACACACACACACACACGCACACACACACCTGGTTCAGCAATTGGCTCCTGGAGTTCAACCCCACCAAGTGCAAAGTCATGAAGATTGAGGAAGGGCAAAGAAGACCGCTGACGGAGTACAGTTTAGGGGGGCCAGAGACTACAAACTTCACTCAAGGAAAAAGATCCTGGGGTGAGTATAACACCAGGCACATCTCCTGAAGCGCACATCAACCAAATAACTGCTGCAGCATATGGGATCCTAGCAAACCTCAGAACAGCATTCCGACATCTTAATAAGGAATCGTTCAGGACCCTGTACACCGTGTACGTTAGACCCATATTAGAGTATGCGGCACCAGTTTGGAACCCACACCTAGCCAAGCACGTAAAGAAACTAGAGAAAGTGCAAAGGCTTGCAACAAGACTAGTCCCAGAGCTAAGGGGTATGTCCTACGAGGAGAGGTTAAGGGAAATCAACCTGACGACACTGGAGGACAGGAGAGATAGGGGGACATGATAACGACATACAAAATACTGAGAGGAATTGACAAGGTGGACAAAGACAGGATGTTCCAGAGATGGGACACAGCAGCAAGGGGACACAGTTGGAAGTTGAAGACACAGATGAATCACAGGGATGTTAGGAAGTATTTCTTCAGCCACAGAGTAGTCAGGAAGTGGAAGTTTGGGAAGCGATGTAGTGGAGGCAGGACCCATACATAGCTTTAAGCAGAGGTATGATAAAGCTCAAGGTTCAGGGAGAGTGACCTAGTAGCTACCAGTGAAGAGGCCGGGCCAGGAGCTTGGACTCGACCCCTGCAACCTCAACTAGGTGAGTACAACTAGGTGAGTACACACACACACACACACACACACATATACCAAGTCAAGTGCAAAGTCATGAAGATTGAGGAAGGTCAAAGAAGACCACAGACGGAGTACAGGCTAGGGGACAGAAACCTGCAAACCTCACTCAAGAAGAAGGATCTCAGGGTGAGCATCATGTTTTGACCTTGCAAATAGATGGTTCGGTCATGTCGTTTGCCTCGCAATATCTTCTTTATCTTCTTTTTAGTTGAAGATATGATGAGGCTTAATCGATTACAAATTGCTTGAACTTCTTTAAGAATGATATTCATCTTCTTATGTCCTGTTGTAGTGGATCATGATGTCATCAGCATAGCTTATAGCTGTATGTGTAGGTGAGGCAGGTGGAGCATTTAGGAGAGCATTAATCAGAATATTAAATAGCATGGGACCGAGAACTCCTCCCTGCGGTGTACCTAGGGACCTTTTAGACTCGCTTCTAAAGCCTTGGTAGAGGACAGAGGATACTCTATTTGACAGGTATCCTATTATCCAGCAGAGTAAGCTACCACCAATATTCATTTTGGCTAGTTCACACAGTATAATGGGTCTGTTTCCGATATCAAATGCAGATTTTAGATCAAGTGGTAAAACTAGTAGAGGTGTGTGCAGTGAGAAAGGTGGAAATACAGTTCTGCACACTTTTACCTTTCATGAACCCATAGAAGTAGGGGGAAAGTTGATGTCTGATTCTGTAGTACAGTCTGTTAAGTATCATTCTTTCAAAAGTTTTACAAAGACAACTAGTTAAGGAGATCGGTCTAAATAGCGCATTAAACGCAAAAAAAGGCAACCTTAGGAGTAGTTTTTCAGAAAGCGATATTATATTCGACATTAATGAGGGTCACCCTCTAGTATGCAACACCAATATTTAACTAACATCTCGTAAAATACGAGAAGCCGCAAATTGTCCTAAGGTTCACAACGAGACTTGTCCCAAACCACACGTTAACTTTTGGGTTTAACCTTCTTAAAGAATAAATCGTTAATAATATTCTGAAGCTAAACAGATCACTATTCTTTATTTATTGAATAAAAATTTGAATATCATCTAATTCAACAGAACTGGCAACAGAATTGGTAACAGAATTACAGTGGAACCTCAAATATCGAACTTAATCCGTTCCAAAAGTTAGTTCTAAATTCGAAAAGTCTGAAAAGCAAACCAATATTTCCCATAACAAATAATGGAAATAAAATTAATCTGTTCCAAAAACCCAAAAATATTCACAAAAAAATACATTTTATAGAGATTAATTATAGTTTTACGTACACACAACAAATATAGTGTTCAATTATGTATTAATAAATGTAAATAAACATATAAAATAACATTTTACTTGCCTTTGTTGAAGATTGGTGATGGCATCTGGAAGATAGGGAGGAGGAGAGAGGAAGTTGGGGTTAGTGTTTGGAAGGAGAATCCCCCTCCATGAGGACTTCAGGTAAAGCCCTCTCTGGGGTTACTTCCCTTCTCTGTCTTTTAATGCCACTAGGACCAGCTTGAGAGTCACTGGACCCCTGTCTCACAAAATAACTGTCCATGGTCCTCTGTTTCTGGTGCCTCTTTAAGATTTCCCTAAAATGGGACATGGTTCTGTCACTGAACTTGTTTCAAAGATGGCTTGTTTCAGCTTGCTCAGGGTGGTACTTCTCCACAAACATTTGGACATCATTCCGCTTGGACATCATTCCACTTCTGTATTATTTCCTTCTTCACATCTATGATGTTTCTCACTTTCTTTACCCCAGGGGTACCACTAGCAAGTTTCTTTGGGCCCATTGTAGCTTATTTCGCAGTCCCACAAGCACTAAACAATGAAATAATCGTAAAATGTTTGAATGAGAGCGCAGTTAGTGTTCACTCAAGCATCAACAAAACTAGACTGGCTCACAACACCTGCGTGGAGACACGGACAGAGTGGGCTGCCGGACAGGTCCGGTACTCGGCGGTTCGAAAATAGGGGCGAGTTCGATGATAGGGACAAAGTTGGTTCGAAAAAAGAGTTCTATTTTCGAAGCATTCAATAAGCGATAAGTTATCCACTGTAGTTACTGGCCAGCTAGCTGGGCCAGTGACTGACACAATGGTCTGGAGTTTTGTGACTCTCTGATCATTGGTTCTAACCCCACCCATGGTATGGTTTGTTTGCAATCGTGTAATTACTATTTCGTGAGTCAAACTGAGAACAGAATGAACGCTGTTCTGTGAATCTCACACTGTCACGAGGGAGCATTCACCAAATTCAACTTCAATAACAAAAACATAAAGTGGGACCAAGTAAACCAAGTCCTAACCGATATAAGCTGGGAAGATATACTAAGCAACACAGACCCCAACTTATGCCTAGAACAGATTAACTCGGTGGCACTCGATGTATGCACAAGGCTTATTCCTCTAAGAAAAAGGAGGAGTAGATGTAAAACAGAAAGAGACAGGCGCTCCCTTTACAGGCGACGGAAAAGAATAACAGAGCGGCTAAAAGAGGTCAATATATCTGAAATGCGTAGGGAGACACTGGTCAGAGAAATAGCAAGCATCGAACTTAAGCTAAAAGAATCCTTTAGGAGTCAGGAATCGCGGGAAGAACTAAAAGCCATAAATGAAATGAAAGAAACCCAAAGTATTTCTTCTCCTATGCCAAATCAAAATCGAGAACAACGTCCAGTATTGGGCCCCTACTTAAACAAGATGGGTCCTACACAGATGACAGCAAGGAAATGAGTGAGCTACTCAAGTCCCAATATGACTCAGTTTTTAGCAAGCCGCTAACCAGACTGAGAGTCGAAGATCAAAATGAATTTTTTATGAGAGAGCCACAAAATTTGATTAACACAAGCCTATCCGATGTTGTCCTGACGCCAAATGACTTCGAACAGGCGATAAATGACATGCCCATGCACTCTGCCCTAGGGCCAGACTCATGGAAACTCTGTGTTCATCAAGAACTGCAAGAAGCCCCTATCACGAGCCTTTTCCATCCTGTGGAGAGGGAGCATGGACACGGGGTCGTCCCACAGTTACTAAAAACAACAGACATAGCCCCACTCCACAAAGGGGGCAGTAAAGCAACAGCAAAGAACTACAGACCAATAGCACTAACATCCCATATCATAAAAATCTTTAAAGGGTCCTAAGAAGCAAGATCACCACGCATCTAGAAACCCATCAGTTACACAACCCAGGCAACATGGGTTTAGAACAGGTCGCTCCTGTCTGTCTCAACTAATGGACCACTACGACAAGGTCCTAAATGCACTAGAAGACAAAAAGAATGCAGATGTAATATACAGACTTTGCAAAAGCCTTCGACAAGTGTGACCATGGCGTAATAGCGCACAAATGCGTGCTAAAGGAATAACAGGAAAAGTCGGTCGATGGATCTATAATTTCCTCACTAACAGAACACAGAGAGTAGTCGTCAACAGAGTAAAGTCCGAGGCAGCTACGGTGAAAAGCTCTGTTCCACAAGGCACAGTACTCGCTCCCATCTTGTTCCTCATCCTTATATCCGACATAGACAAGGATGTCAGCCACAGCACCGTGTCTTCCTTTGCAGATGACACCCGAATCTGCATGACAGTGTCTTCCATTGCAGACACTGCAAAGCTCCAGGCAGACATCAACCAAATCTTTCAGTGGGCTGCAGAAAAACAATATGAAGTTCAACGATGAGAAATTTCAATTACTCAGATATGGTAAACATGAGGAAATTAAATCTTCATCAGAGTATAAAACAAATTCTGGCCACAAAATAGAGCAAAACCAAATCAAAGACCTGGAGGATCATGTCGGGGGATCTCCCCAAAA
>NW_026467328.1:0-13179 GCF_026875155.1 Cherax quadricarinatus
AAGATTATGAATTATGCTAAGGTCATATCAGCCTCCAAGGGGGGCCAAAGGAGTAAAAGGGGGAAAACCTCGGTGCAGATGGGAGGGTGTTAGGTCGAATGCTGAGGCAAAAACCACGAAACCAAAGGCCACTTGAAAAAAAAGGGGAGAAAAATAAACCACAAAAACGGGATCCGATCATAGGGGTGAGCAATGGGGGAGGAAAGGGCAAAATCAGGTTTATCCTGGTCTTTTCAGGAGAGAGGGGGAAAAAGACACCCTGAAAGGGGAGGAAGAAAGAAAGGAGATTAAAAAAATCATCAGGAAAAGGTGAAGAAAAAGAGGATGAGATTGAAATTTTCAGAAAAAAGGGGGTATTTTTAAGAGGAGAAACCACGATAAAGCGATTCCGGGACGGAAAAGTGGGGGAAAAAAGATCCCCAAGAGAAACCACGGTTGACATACTCGGAAGAGCACAAAGGGTTTCCTAACGACACAGAACACAAACAGAAGACAAACAGCTGAGAGAGGGATAAAAAAGCGAAAAGGAGCAGGAAAGGAGACAAGGATGGAACCAGCAGAGTTAAAGTCGAGCAGAACCAGCCAAGGGAAGCACACACACAACTATCCCAAACCCACAACCTATCAAAAACCACCCCAACACACACTCAATCCATACCCACACTTCACCAAAAAAAAACCCCGGCTATAGAACCACATATGCTCCCGGTCTCCCACCTCACAGGTCCCCCAAAGACAGTGTTGGAAAGGAAACTGAAGGGTTTGGTAAACAAACGCTGATGGAATAAAAAGTGGGGGGGGTGGCACGAAAGAGTCAAAGAGGCTCACCGGACATCAAGCTCTCACAGAAACCAAGCTTAAAAAGGGATATAAAAAAGATGCCATCTTTCCCAAAGGGGATACCAATTCCCTGAGGGAAAAACAGGGGAACGGGGGGGGGGGGAAGTGGCCCCTGCTGACAAAAAACCGAGGAATTTTTTGACTGGAGAGAGGAGAAATTGGGGAAAAAGTGATTACATAGTGGGGGAAACCTTTACTCTGGGGGTCCCAAAGGGGGAATGCTGATGTAAAAACCCCCCCAAAAAACCAGGAGGCCAAAGGGAAAATAGACGATAGCAATAGGCGATTTTTGACACACTGCGCAGTGGCCCGGGGAAAAGCTCATGCATGCGGCAAAGCTCTGATCAGGGTGACTTTAAAACCCCAAGGAAAAACGATTTGGGAACTTGGGGCCACATGGGGGCCAAAATACATGGAGGGTTAAGATGAAGGAGGTGGTAAGGAAAAAATTTATGTACCAAACTAAGGGGGCATACAAAAAGAGAGGACAGGGGTGAACCAGCAAACTGGGCTTTGTATTCACCTTGAGTAGTGCAGATATTGGGGGATACATATGAAAGACCCCCCTTGGGGCCAGTGTCATGTGGGTTTTTACTTTGAAACACAGTAGAGCACAAGTGGAGGGAGAACAGGAAGGCAGGCGAATGAAGCCAAATACAAAAAAGGGGACTACACGGAAGAGGAACCTCTTGAAGGGGTTTTCCTGGGACAGAGAACGGCGGGGAACCCAATTAATGAGATGAGGGAAATATGTACAAAAATGTCAAGGGGGCGGGAGGGGGCGTCCCCAAGGGTAACAGGAATAATGAAAAAGCCGGGATACCCATGGTTCACCCAAAGGTGCAGAGAGGCAAAAACCAAGTGTGCTAGGGAATGGAAGAAATATAAAAGGCAAAGGCCCAGGGAGAAATTAGGGAACAGTCGTAGGGGCCTGAAAAATATGCACAAAAAAGGGGGGAGGCCCAACGACAATTAAAAACACATAGCAGCGAAACCAAAACTGACCCGAAACTGTTTTTGCAGCCACCAAAGGAAAACAACAGCAAGGGCCCGGTAACAGGCTAAGGAAGGGAAGGAGGAGAGACAACAAGAAAAAACCGTGAAGTTTTTAGGAGCTCAACAAGAGATTCAAAGAAGTGTTCACAGAGGGGAAAAGAAGGGGGGCCGAAAGACGGAAGGGGGGGCACACCCCCAAATCTGGAAAAGTGACACAACCCCAGGAAGAAGTGAAGGGCTTCTGAGTGAGCTAGTTCAAAGGCAATGGGGCCAGAAACACTCCCCCTGGGTCCTGGAGAGGAGCAGAGGCCTATGTGTCCCCCCAACAACCAATATTTAATAATCTATCGTAACAGGGGGATTGCCTGAGGCATGGAAGACAGCAAATGTAGTCCAAACTTTAAAAAAGGGGACAGAAAGAAGCACTAAACTACGCCGTGTCACTGACATGTATAGTAAAAGCAAAATCGGGGGAATTACAGGAGAAGAGTGGGGGAACACCAGAAAAAGGAAAGAATCTCATCAACGCAGAACATGGCTTCAGGGACGGGAAATTCTGTGTCACAAACCTATGGAGTTCGTGACAGGTGACAGCATAAAACAAGAAGGGGGGGGTGGGTGGATTGCATATTCTTGGACTCCAAAAAGGCGTTTGGCAACAGTTCCCCCACAGTGCAAAAAAGGAGGACCAAGCAGGATAACGGGGAAGGCCTACAATGACGGGGGAAACTTGTCAGGAAGCAGCAGCGAGAAAGGTACGTGGCGAGGTGTCAAGGGGGCACTGTGACCATGGGGCCAAGGGGGTCGCCCCTAGGACAAGTGCTGTTTTGGTATTTGTGAACCATGACGGAAGGATAAAATCCGAAGTGCCCCTGTTTGCAGATGACGGAAGTTGATGAAAAAAATTCATTCGATCGAAGACCAGCAGAACTAAAAAGGGGACTGGAAGGCGCAAAAAACCCGGGGTCCAAAATTGGCTCTGGAGTTCAATCCCCCAAGTGCAAAGTCTGAAGATTGGGGAAGGGAAAAGAAGACCGCAGAGGGAGTACGCTAGGGGGCCAGAGACTACAAAAATCACTCAAAGGAAAAAGATCTTTTGGGTGAATTAACACCAGGGACATCTCTGAAGCGCACATCAACCGAAAACTGCTGCAGCAAAATGGGCCCCTAGCAAACCCAAACAGCAATTTCCCACTTTAATAAGGAATCGGCAGGACCCTGTACACCGTGTACGTTTTGGCGCTATTGATAGCGGCACCATTTGGAACCCACACCTAGCCAAACAAAGTAAAAAAAGTAAGAAAGTGCAAAGGTTTGCAACAAACTAGTCCCCAAACTAAGAGGTATGCCTACGGGAGAATTAAAGGGGAAAACAACCGAGACACTGGAGGAAAAAGGGAATAGGGGGGGCTATAACGACTACAAATACTGAGAGGAATTACAAGGTGGAAAAGACAGGATTTCCAGAGATTGGACACAGGGAAAAAGGGGACAAGTTGGGAAAATGAAAAACAGATAAACACAGGATGTTAGGAAGTATTTCTTCACCACAGAGTAGTAAAAAAAGTGGAATAGTTTGGGAAGCGATGTATGGGGGCAGGGTCCATCCCAACTTTAAGCAAGGTATGTAAACTCACGGTTCAGGGGAGTGACCAGTAGCGATCATGAAAGGCGGGGGCCAGGAGCTGGGAATCGCCCCCTGAAACCCCTCAATGGGTGAGTACAACACACCACACACACACACACACTCACACACCATCCCCCACACACCACACACACAAGTGAAGCAGTATTGTTAAAAGAGTGCTCCTAGGTTTTAGCTTTTCAGCGGCTGTCCTAATTTTATTATTAGCGGTCTCGTACGTGATTTTTTAGCGTCTCGTACTGATTGAATCGGGAAAATACCTACAAGATGTAACAACTTTCAAAGTGTGAATAATGTGATGAGTCAAAATTTTTACAATTTTAAATTTTGAATGTGGGTGTTACTGGAAGGTGGGAGGGAGGGTAGCCATCAGCTGGTCGGTGCTGTGGCTTTTTGACAAAAATAATAAAAACAAACATTTAATGGGTCAATTTTGGGGGACCTTAAATAAAAAAAAGCAGATATCTGTCGGTTATAGCACATGGTAAGAAATAAAGCAAAACGAGTGATAAAGAAAAATAAAAAAAAAAAAAAAAATGTAATCCCCACACTTTTTGTGACTACAGTTAATATCATTTTTTTTTTGACCTCATATTAAAAAAAATGAGGAATACCCAAATTATTAACAACAAAAAAAAAAACTTGAAGCATGTAAAAGTACGGAAAAGGATAACAAACTAAGGAGTTGCAGAAGTCACCACCGGGGGGCCCCCCTTTTTTTGTGCAGACTCCTTGCTTGTGTGTGCGCAATTTGTTAGGTCTAGTGTCAGGGCTCGCCCGCGGTTGTTGGGATGCCACACACTCTCCCAATTTCATGTCAGGACATATGGAACCCTGACATATTTAGTAAGTTTCTGAAATTTCAGAGTTGTGTAGCCTATGCCCCCCCCCCCCCACTGTTTCTCAAAGAAGCTAGTAAACGGCACGACATACACACACCGGGTCACCAGTAAGTATTATAAGGGCAAATATTAGTAAATTAACGGGGAAATAGAATAAAATAACCAATCTTAAAAAGGTACGTAGCGAGTGTGCAAAGCCCAAAGATCAGGGAGTACGGCGAACAGCAGTTAGAGTGACCCCCCCCTTTTTTTTTTTCTCAATAAGAACAAGCAGTAAACTTGCACTCACACACAAACACAGTGTAACCATAAGTATTTAGTAGAAATATTCGTTTTTTAAATAAGGAATATTTCTAAAATTTTCAAAGGTTGGGTGCCGAGTGTGATGCAGTGACCCCCCTCCCTTTTTGTTTCAAAGACTGAGATCTCAGTAGTAGTAACCAGTACCATAACCATTACCAGTAACCAGTTACCAGTAACCGGTCCGTGCCCTCCAACGACCAACCGTCTTGATCACGTCTGGCTGAGCTGACACATTTCAAAAGACCCACTCGGGTACTGGCCAGCCGGTAGCAGTATTACGAGGTAACCAAGAGACAGGTAACGGCTGCGGGCTCCTCCACTAACAGAATTATAAGTATAACAGCCTACGTAAAGTATTTCTACCTAATCCGTATCGAACTCCCACATGAAAAATGTGAAACAGCGTGTGGAGCGGGATTTACGTTTTAAGGTAATTAAGGCGTTTGAAGACTGTTGTGATAGCCGGCAGGGTCATAGGTAATCGTCACCCACAGCCACTACCCGCCCGCACCACCTCGACCCAGCAGCCTATCCCCTCAAACCTACTGCCTGCAAGCTGTAAAGCTTCAAGTTTCCGGGCTTAGTTCGTGCAAAATTGCTTCAATCCCGAGGGGTTGACCGGATTTTGCAATTAGCCAGTCAGTAAGCAGAACTGGGAAGTAAACGCAGTCAGCCTATATCCAGCCTGTCTCCTGTCATCCAACGGGCCCTCCGTCCCTTTGTGCATCGTTAAAAACGTCTTCCAGCCCATCCATTCTCGTGGGTAAGCCAGCACCAACCCAGTTTTTCTAACCCAGCTGAGAAGAGAAGTACCACGCAGTAAGAAACCAAGTTCCTCTGAAGTTGGTTTAATCGCCTTTGTGCCCCCTGTTGGATGCTAAGTGGTTTTCACCTTTCCTGTGGCTTTAGAGTGGTTAAGCCCCCTTTCGGGTAGAAGTGGAGTCCGCGCCGTGAGCCCAGCAGAGTCACAAACCCCCCCCCCTTACTCACACACCCCACCCCCACCACTCTCCCCAACACCACCAGCCATCCACCCATCTACCTGGGGTTGTTTGTACCCCTTGTACCGGGTCCTAGTACTGTTTGGCTCACATAATTGGTCAAGAGATTGTAGCGGGTTTGCCACCGAAAAGCCATTATGTGAGTTCGCCTAGAACGCACATTTAAACTTTCCACGACAACAGTGTTGGAAATTGGAAAGGAGGAAAAAAAAAACCACCCGCCCGGAAAAATCATCACCAGTTAATCACCCCCGTCTAACTACTCCCGGACTCCATTTGATAATTTACTGGATATTTTTTTCATTAAAACAATTTGGGCTTGTGAGAGCATTATAGTAAATTTTTGTGTACCAAACCGGTTTTTGTAAAACACATTTCTTTGCCTGCAGTATTTAATATTTTTTTGTTCGTTTTAATTTTTTAATTTTTTCGGGTTTTTCTTAAATCCTTCTCTAGTAAGAAATTAAATTTAGTGTACCAGTCGTCACCCGTTAATGTTCATTTTTTTTTAATTTTCTTAGCATCCAAATTTCATTTTATTTTTTGCCCTTTTTAAATTCTTTTACCAGGTTTCCATTCCCTAATTTTTTTCGCAGACTGTGACCTTATTTTTGCACAATTTTTTTTTGCACAGCAAGATTTTGTTGTATAGTCCGGGAATTGTTTGGTAGAATAAAAAATACTGTTGTGGCTCCCCCACGAAATTATATTTACCTTTTTGTTCCTTTTTAATTTTATTTTTTGCTATTCTTAAACAAATTATTTGGTAAAATTAAATTTAAATTTTAAATTGTAAAGGTTTCATACTTTTTTGGGTAATTGTTTTTCTTTTACAAAGAGTAAGGTTCTTTAAATTTTTTTTTTTATATAATTTTACTTATTATTTTCAGTAGTTTTCCCATTTCTTTATTACTGCGTGATTATTTTAAATTTTTATTTTGTTCACTTTTCTGATGAATTTTGTTGAATTTTCTGCAGTAAAATTTTTTAGTTTTGTGAATTATTTTTTTATTGTAATTTATATTATTTATTTTAATTTTGTTTTTTCTTAAATATTTTTCCCAGTAAAATTATTTTTACATTTCACATGTTTTAAATCTAATAATTAATTCTTTATAGAAAAGATAAAGACACTATTTCTTTAATTCTCTCCAAATTTTTTACTTATTTTCAATGTAAATTTTTTTCCCAATAGTTCCTTTAAATTGAAGTTTTTCCGATTGTATTTAACTTGATTTGGAAATTAGTGATACTTTTATTTCAATCTAATTTTATATCATTTTTGGTTCATTTTGTTATTTTTTTCTCGTTATTCCCCTCTATGTCTCACTTCAAGTATATTTATGAAGCCCTCAGACCTACTATATTTGGGGTCCTTTTCATCATTTAATTCCTTACGATGCAGACCCACAGGAATTATTTATACCGTGTCCCTTAATGGACCTTTATTCATTCCTTTACTTGCCCTTGAAAACGGTTTGAGCCATTTTGTCTGCCCTTAGTGAATCTTAGAAACTTTCAGATTGCTAAAATTTTTATCGATTTTGCTGTGTTCACTTTTGCCCTCTTAACAGACTTCGAATCTTATAATTTTCACTATGAGGAAACTTTCGAATCTTTTTTCCATAAAAAAGTACAAGCCTTTTGAACTAAATTGATTTTGCGCCATGATCTGAATCTTTTGTGGGGCATTTGTCTTTAAACAACTTTACATACATTTATCATGCTGTAAATTTATCTTTTCTTGCAGGCTAACTTTAAATCTTGTAATTATTTTTTGGGTACAATTAAAATTGCCTCTTTTCTTAGGGTAAACTCAACTTAGGTGGACCACAAAACCCTAAATCTGTGTTCCTTTCCCCCGGGTCTTCCCCTGATTCAAAAGATTGTCACAAAGCCAGTTTCACCTCTTTATTCGCCAAAGGCATTCGTTAACCATTAGAGTCCCAAAAAATTTTTACAGAGGTTTATCCCTCGAGTCATATTCAATTCAAACCATATCCGAAAGTTACAAAGTGGTTCCGGGGCCATATTGAATTTTTCCCGATAGTCCCCCTTAAAGAACTTCAAATTGAGATTATCTGTCGCCTTTGCTTTAAGGAATATGACTGACACCAGGGAATCCTCTTTAAACCTTAAAACTCTAGATTTTTTCTGGTCCAACCACGAACCCTCGAGGAAACAGTTTCCTGGTTTTCAAAAAATCAGAACCAGGCTTATTTCAATTTCAACCTAACCAAACCCAGGCTCGTTCTTCTCCAATTCGGGGGAATTCGAGCGCCCCACCCAAACCGCCCATGGTAAAGTAGGTGATAATGAGTACCCATCCCCGTTCACATTCCTTTTAACCTAAAGCACCCCTCGAAATGACAACCCTGCTGATGTTGTTGCTTCACATGTTTGACATAGATTGATTTGGGATGGAGTAGAACAAGTCATTTTTCTGATGAAAATCCCCTATTTTGTTTGCACATAACTTCCAATGCAACAAAGGCCTTTGTGCAAGCATCGTTTATAATGCCCCGTTAAATTGTTAAAGGACTCTGGTGCGCAAATCTATTATTAGGTCTTTTGTTTAAGGGAAAAGAAGTTACGACATTCCTTCTCGTAAAAACCACTCCTGTGTCCTCCCTTAGTGGAGTATCTGGTTCTCACCTGCGTTCCGGGGTCGGATTTCCTACCTTTTCTATCCAAGGTAGAACTTCACTGTTTCCTTCTTTTTAATCACCAGATACTTTCCCTGGTGACCTTCACTGGGATTGCTTCCACGAGACTTACGCATTGTGGCCGACCCTTATCGATGGCATGCACAAATTGATAAACTTGATCTTTCCATTCTGGGGTTACCACTTGGATCCAAAATCCTGTTAAACTGCTGCAGAGTATGATGTACGGATTAAGTCCTTACAAGCTAATGCATTCTCCAGTAGCGTACCCAAGCGGTCAGGCACTGGTAATTCTGTCACTCCCCTCAGTGTTCCACCTTTACCTTCAGAATTGCAGGATAGTCCGATGCCTCAAGTGTCCGAGGGCGCTCAGATTGCCTTGAGTGCTCAACCTATCCCTGCAATGCCTTTCTAGTTCGAGTAGTAGTTTCTCCACAGGGACGCCTTGTCGGAAAAAAATTACTTGCAACTAGTAATGCCATCTCTGTTTTATGTCACATGCCGTCTGCAGAAAGACGTTTTCTGTTGCGGCTAGTGCTCTCACTAGAGTGTCTGTAGTTGTTCCTAGTGTCCCAGATGGTGATAACGTCCTAGTTGACAGTGATTCCTGCAAAGTCAAAGGTCTATTTGTTGAACCATCCTTACATTTGTAAGAGATAGTAAGATCCATTTCTACCTGGCCAACACTTCTGGTCACAGTGTTCGCCTTAGAGCAAATACCAATCTTGTTGACCTTGTTCACTATTTACCCTGTTCAGGTAGAGGATGAGTTGTCACCTGACCAGTGGGTCGGTGCTAAATTTCTGCCGGGAACCTCATCCACTTCACTGGATCAATCTGTTCCACCAGTAGAGGAGAAAGACTTAGCTCCCACTGACTTCCCAGATGAAGTCAGGCGTTTGTTGAAATCTGTTGAACAAACGTCGTAAAGCCATTGCCTTACCAGGTGAGAAGATGGGTATAACGAACTTATTGTCCCATCGTAAATTCCACTTGAACCTGGTACTAGACCTATCTACTACCTGCGTACAGAATGCCTCATTCACAAGTTGCTGTCGCAGAAGAATTGATCAATCAAATGCTTGATGATGGAGATATTGCACCTAGCAATTCACCTTTGGAATGCACCCTTGATACTAGTACCTTTAAAAAGGATGATAAATTGGGGTCCAGTAATTGACTTTAGGAAGTTAAACGCAAAAACCATTCCCGATCGCTTTTCCACTCCCTGTACTGGGTGATCTTTTTACGTAAAATTGGAGATAACAAAGTCTTTTCAACCCTAGATTTTTTACAAGGGTTTTTTGGCAAGTCCCTCTTCACGAGGGCAGCCAAGAACTAACTGCTTCTCCACTCCTACAAAGGGCTTATCACTTCCTCCGTATGGCATTTGGATTACGATCTTCCCCTACACGTTCTCAAGCTCATGACTAATTTCTTTAAGGTCTCATAGGTAATGCACTTATGGTGTACTTAGATGAAAGTAAACGTCAAAGTCTAAAGACGTGGATAACACCTTGAAAAGACTTGAAAGTAGTACTTTGGGAAGCTTGAAGAAGCCAATTTAAAGATCAAACTGTCAAAATGTCAATTTTTCAGATCAGAAATTAAATTTCTTGGGCACGTAGTCACTCCTAGAGGGGGTTTCGACTGACCAAAGTAAAGTAACGCAGTACAAATTTTCCAACTCCCAAACTGCTGATGCCGTAAGATCCTTTGTGGGCTTTGCAGGTTTTTTTTTAGATCTTTCATTGCAATTTTTCTTCCATAGCTGCTCCTCTAACTGAGTTTTCTTAAGAAAGATGCTCCTTTTGTTTGGACCTTCCGTCCCAAAAAAGAGCATTCCAAACTCTAAAAGAAAAGCTAACTTCTGCTCCAATTTTGAAATTTCCAGATTTTTCTAAGCCCTTCTATCTGACAACTGATGCTAGTTCAATTGGCATAGGTGCCGTACTAGCTCAAAGACCGATGGCAAGTACAACGCAGTTGCATTTGGGTAGCCGAGTCCTTACGAAAAGGGTGAACGTAATTATACAGTAACTGAGCAAGAAGCTTTAGCAATAGTATGGTCTTTTAAAACACTTCCGAGAAAATTATTTATCAGTACTCTGTTCATGTCTTGACAGATCATGCTCCACTGATACCCTTATTCCGAACAAAACAACCTACTGGAAGGTTAGCATAGATGGACTTTGACTATCCAAGAGTTCAATCCCAAACCTTTGAGCATTTACCTTGCAGTCAAATGTAGTCGCAGATGCCTTAATCGCGACATGTTAGTATAGTAACTGCAGACCCTCCATTTAGTGCTGAAGATGTAAAGAAAAGCTCAACGAACAGATCCCATGTGGTCTGGTGTGATTCGATTCCTGCTCCAGGAAGATCTTATTCTGACTGTGAAGCCACCAGCACCCATTAGTGACTTTCTCCCTGAAAACCCAAAAATTACTGTATCGAACAGCAGAGTTGGGTACTCCTAGCAGAAGAGTATACCAGTTGTAATTCCAAAATCATTAGTGAATGTAGCCTTACAGCTAGTTCACGATGTACCAGGGGTTGCACACCCTGGTATGGACGTCAGTAAAACAAGCCAGATTGAAATACTTTGGCCTCGAATGGCAACTGATATTCTGAGTATGTTAAGAAATGTAGTGTCGCATGCAACATAAAAGGGAATGCTAATGGTTTCCCAATCCAATCCAAGTGTATCCGACTACTAGCGAACCTTGGGGAAAAAGTTGCGCTAGATTTGTTAACTAATTTTTCCCAAAGTTCCCTCCAAGGTAACAAACATCTGTGTGTTATGGTAGACCAATTTTTACCAGATATTGCGAGTTAGTTCCTATTGCAGATAAGACTGCCGAGACAGTAGCTAAAGCGTTTAAAGAACGCATTATCTGCAGGGATACCACCCCTAAGTCCCTAGTAACAGATAATGGAGGTGAATTCTGTAATAAATTCTTGAAAATTTGTGTACCTTTTACAAGATCTCTAAAAACCACCATTGTTCCTCATCATCCTGCCACAACGGGTTACGGAACGATCCAATAAGAAAGGTACTTGATGTCTTGAGAGCCACATCAATCCCAACAGTGAAACTTGGGATGAAGTTATACCTGATGTGCAGTGTGCTATAAATTCTGCTTACAATTTTCTATAGGTGACACTCCACATTATGCATTGTATGGTGTAGATAAACGTTTGCCTTATGAGTTGTTTATATTCTAAACCCCAAACCAAATTACAACCCTGATGATTTCGTAGGGAACTCGTACCAGCTTAGCTCAAAGTGTTTTTAGAAGAATCCGTGAAACACTTCATAAATCAACAGCTGAATTTACAAGAGTCGAAATACTCGAGTAAAGCCTCCAAAATCAAAGTAGGTTTCGAGAGTTTATGCGACTAATTTTAACAAAAATCTGCAATGCCAAAGCTTGATCAAAATTTGTTGGTCCTTATCGCGTAGTTGAACAAAATCACTGGTAATAAGTATAAGGTTAGAGAATTAGTACTGGTCAGTAAAAGAATCGCATTTGGATCATATGAAGTTTGTATGTGATGATAATGATGTTCCAACCCCAGACTAATGTGACAGACTCTGACAATCCTCCTGATCCTGTACCCCTCTTCCTCTGATACTCAGTCAGACGATCAACCTGAATGTTTGTTATTCCCTACTACACGACAGGTATTGAGAAATCCTCAAGTATCATTTTAACTTTTAAATTCAAAATTTTCCTCAAATACAGCATGAGCTAGCCAATGCTACAGAGTTTGATCCTCCCAGAGATGACCCCATTCTGCATAAAGCCAATCTTACCCTAGCAGAGTTGGGGTTAAATGTAAATAACCTGTATAGATGAATAATTACAGTATCAACTTATCAGTATTCAAGAATTTTTTTTGTGTTCATGTTTCTCTCCGCATTCTGAAAGTTAACAGTCTAGATTTGGGGTGCACCGAATCTGCCTTTCTGTTAAATACTCTTTCTTTGTTATTATCCTTCCTCAAATCCGTAGATCACATGAATACAGATCGACATCAAAATTTTGTTTTTATCACTTGTAATCTCCCAAATTTTAGTTCGTTTTTCATTTGTTGAGTTTTAAGTTGTTCTATAGTTACCTTTTATTGCTACGTTTCAGTTACGTACGCTTTTATTCTAATGTTTACTTATGTAAACTATAATGTTTAATGTTTTGTACTTTGACATTGTATAGAATCAGCCCTAGCCGTATACCTGCCATCTCTAGTTGTATTAGTTGTATGTCGGGACGACTCATACGTTTAGTCGTGCGAGCTTCCCGTTTTAGTAACCAGTTACAGTAACCAGTTTCCATAACCTTACCTAACTGTCCGTTGACTCAACGACCAACCGCTTGATTTACGGTTGTGCTGAGCTGACACTATTTCAAAAGACCCACTATGGGGTATCCCGGCCACCGCTAGTCAGTATTCGAGTGGGAATACCAAGGGGGACCCGGTAACGGCTGCGGGGTCCCTCCACATACAGCAATTATAAGTAATAACAGCCTACTGTATTCTACCCTAACCACGTATCGAACTCCCACATGACAGAGACCAAACGCATGTGTGTGCGCACACACACACACACACACACACACACACACACACCCACACACCACACACACACACCCCACACAGTTTTAAAAAGGGAAAAGTAACCCACGGTGGGGTTTCTCCCCCAAAAACAGGAAAAAAGTTTTACAGTAGTGGAGTAAATCCAACCTTTTTAAAAAAAGTAAACGACTTTAAATGACCCAGACCCAAAACGGGGGTAGTTGGCCCCCCCCAAATCACAAACACAACCCCCCACACACCCACACACACACACACACACACACACACCCCAAACAAATTAAAAA
>NW_026467329.1:0-13354 GCF_026875155.1 Cherax quadricarinatus
GAATTTTCCCAACGATTCCGAGATTTTAAACAATTTCCGAAATATTTCAAATTTGCTGCTACAGAGATTTAACTTACAAGATGTCATTCTTGTTATGGAATGTATCATTGTTAATATATTGAAGCCGAAGACAAGACCTTTCTTAATGAATGGAAATCAATATTTCTATTAGTTTAGTAATATTGCAAATTGTGATTTACAATACTCATAACAACAGGAAACTTACTTCTCCCCGCCCGAAAATTTGAAGTCAAACAGAAAAGTAATTTTCCAGTTATTGCACTTTCAGTGATTTATTTTTTACATTGGCATATTTGTCCGAACAAAAAAATTAATTATAATGGGTATGATGAATCAACCATTAAACATTAAAGCAATTATGAAAATGGTAGACTCAAATCTATTTAAATGCGATTAAACGTGAAAAGAATCACATTGTTTTACGCACGAAAAAGTGGCAGATGTTCACCTGCAATTGAATTTTACTCACAACTATGATCGAATCAGAAGGCAACTTTTTTTTAACGACGGAAGCTGCACCGCAGGAAGTTTTGGGAGTTATCGAAGCCATTCCAGGATGCACGGAATGGATTCGAGAACTTAGGTCATCGAGGGCTTACACATGCAAGTTGTACCAAGAGTTTTGTCCTAGTTACTGTAAACAATCGTTAAAGAATCGAAGTTGTTTGGGTGAGGCTTTCTTGGTTTGTGAGAAAACATAAGGAAAATGTTGGAGGAAAAAAATATCAGGCAATCAATTATAGTTGCCCTTCGGGTATACAAAATGCTTGTGTTAGTGGAGAATGAAAGCGTGTGTGTGTTGCTCTCCTTTAAGAACTCACCTGTATAGGATTGCAGGGGTTGAGAGTAGTAGACAATGCGGCTGAGCGGCTTCTCGAAGGATGCCGCCTTTTCACACCTAAGTGTGAAATTTCACACCTCAGTGATAGTGCCGCCCCTATAAGCTATTCATTGAGATACAAACACACAAATTTGAATATTGTCTGACTTATAGAATTCACAAATAACACCTTATCTCCATCTCCCAATGCACTCCCATCCGATTTTTTATAATTATGTTCATTTTCAACGCTAGATTTGTCCAATTTACCAAAACGACCTTCTGAACTTTGTATTTTAAATTCGAGAAATTTATCAGAACCCTGATTTACTGGTAATACTTCACAGGTGCGTCTAGCTGCTATAGAGGATTTAATAATGACGTGTCCTGGTAATTTTGGGAATCCATCAGTTATCAAATGAGTATAACTGGGCACGGGGGCGTTGATCCCCCCCCCCCTGGTATAACGTATAGAGCACCAGCCGACATATTAACGTTATGAAAGCTATCAATAGATTGAAGATAATTAAAAGTTTCACTTTCTTAAATTATTAATTTTCAATCGTTTCAAACCATTTTTTCTGCTTCTTCCAGACAATAACTTTTGTCCAACATTCTTCAATGTTTCTACACTTCTATTCCTCGCTAAATTTTTCATTACAGTACTACTAACGTCTTTCAACATATTATGTGCATATTGCAATATTTCCGGGCAAAGGTATTCAATAAGAATGGTAATACTTTTCTGGCCCCCCGCTCCTCCCTCTAGCTTTATATAATATGATATCCAAACCTCCCTCTTTTACCCTAAAAGTATCTAAGAGTTTCAGGAATGATTCCACTGAAGGAGGGGAGAAACTCGTTCTCATCTTGACGGTTCGTTCAATATTAACTCAACTTGATCATTCACTCTCGTTTTATAGGTCTTAAATGTAGTACACATACAGTAGAACACTTGTCATTATATTGAATTAACCTTCCTTTCTGATCAGCGAGCTTAATACTCACTTGATCAATTATCTTTTTATTAAGTGGTTTGTACATTGTGGGATCATAATTAGATCTTAATGTATTAATATCAACTACTCCCAAAAGAGATACCAACTGATGCCCAAAAATAATGGGATCAATCAAATCACTATATATTAGCATATAATTAATGCCTGGTTCAGGATCGGGTGGGTTTACTTCCTTCACAAAAGACTCGTTACAAATAACATCATTTTTACTGGTAAAAACATACAAGACTTCATTACCTGAGAACCTCAACATATCACATCATTATCTATCAAATTTCAACCCCACATAGCCACTTTTAACATTCGAAGGTAGTATTGTTTTTTTCAAGTTAATAACCACTTTGTTTATTCCGGGATGATAAGTTAACACAGTTGAATTTTTGGGGATGATAATACCTGTTGACTTTTTAACTTGACTTATCGTATTTTCATTAATATCCTAATTTATTGCTTCTAAAATCCTTGCCATATAACCTCCAATAATTTTGCTCATATCAATTTCGTGGATAAATTTATTTACAGTAGATTTCTCGCATTTAATATATATACTCAAATTCTTTTGTGATTAGATTTAGATTTTGCCACCGAAGTGGCTAGTTTATTGTGCACCCCATATCCATCCTGTGGACGGTAGCGCAAGAGCACATGGATACACAATAGGCCTAGGAACTAGGCCCCAAAGAGTTAACAGGAATACATATGGATTTATATCTACATATCTATAGCTCACTTATCTGTTACAAGCAAATTTAGGAAATTTGCTTATTTTTATGTCTGTCTCTGTATTCCTCAATAAGTGGACAATTAAGCACATAGTGTTCAAGAGAGTGACCATATGCCTGAACACATAATTTACATTTAGTTTGATCATCATCTGTGTGTCTCCCAAACTGCCAGAAGTACTTGTAACCAAGCCTAAGCCTGGCCACTACAACATCAGTCCGTCTGTTCACATTGCAAGTTGCTCCATAAACATACTTATCTACGTTCATGTTATCATAGTGGGTTATAGATTTACTCAGGCTTCTAACTGCATTCCTATAACAATCATTTTCATTATTTACTTCTCTCCTAATATTATTCCTAATGTTAGACACAGTTATACCAAAGTTATATTCTACATTCTCCTTCTGGGTACTCTTCTTGGCTAACATATCAACTTTATCATGAAGGAGTAATCCAATGTGTGATGGGATCCATAGCAATTGTACATTAATTCCTTTGTCCCTAATTTTTGAGTATCTATACCTGGCTTCTCCAATGAGCATGTTGTTGGAGTCATTATATGAGTCAAGAACCTTCAATGATGATGTAGAATCAGTAATGATGATAGAGTCAAGCTCAGTGTCATAGGTTAACTTTAGCGCCATTAGGATTGCAAACAATTCAGTATACATTGTAGACGGCCAGTTGTTAATTCTTATGCCTAAGTCAACAAATTTATTATAGTTCTTAACTAGGGAGGTGGCAAGAAGAGCAGATGCAGCCCGGCCAGAAGACTCCTGTTTAGATCCATCAGTGTATATAACTTGTGATAACTTATTACTATCAGCTAGGTGAGAAATTTCTTCTTGAGCAGTTGCTCTAACAAGTGATTTAAGGAAGGGATTACTAGCAATGATCTTCTTGGGAGGAACTTGCAGGTATGTGATACTAAATGAACACATCTTCCACGAAGGGGTGAAATGCTCTTGTTGCCTACAGTGATACAGTTCATGCAGGTTATAAAAAATGCGATTGCATGTTTTCACAATCCATTTAGATCTGTGTGTATTTACCTCTAGACACTTTGTAAGATTCATTGTGACAGTGTCTGGTTCATTTCTCAACATTCTAATACCGAGTACAGTGTTAATCTCAACAACCCTATCACTGATACTAGAAATACCAAGCTCCTTCCTCATGTTAAGAACTTTTGTAGATCTGGGACAGCCAAGAATAATTCTGAGAGCTTCATTTTGCATTAACTCCAAGGGTCGGAGAGAACTTTCTCTAGCTAATATCAACATGGGAGCAGCATAATCAATTTAGAACCTAACATGGGCTATGTACATCATTCTCACGATTCTCACATTAGCACCATAGTTGGGGTTGTAGCCAGAAACAGCTTTGAGAGCATTGAGCCTAGCTTTGCATTTCTTATTTAGTTGTGGTATAGTGGATTTGTTAAAGGGTACATCTAAACCAAGATATCTGTAAGTTTTGACGTAGCTAATGATTTCACCCTGCAAATAGATGGGTGAGGGATGTCGTTTGCTTGTTAATATCTTTGTTTTAGAGGAAGATATTATGAGGCATATGTGTCGGGATAAATTATATTTTTCAGAGCAACCTCATAATCAATTTTATTATCTATTATAATAGGATCATATAATTTATTAATGAATGCCGACGGTGTATGGTGGGAACTAAATCAACACTGAAATTGCAACAGATGTATGGAAGTTGTTGAGCCATCTCGTCACAGTCACTCTTATAACCCAGACTGAGTAAAAACACATCATCATAAAGCTTATATACTTACCTATTATGCTATGCACGGTGATTCCTCATGCTTGTCGCCGCCGCCTCCTTCATGCAATAACTGAGTTCGCACTTTTGGATTCCTTACAAAATGGAAATGTATACCTGACACATTTAATAAATGCTTTATTTTTGATAAGTAATCAGAATCGATTCTTTTCTCCATGATTTCACATTATTTTCGGATAAAACATTTATTTTTTTAATAATATTACATTTAATTATGGGGGTAAGAAGGTCACCATTCTCATCCCAACTCACCCAAGGATTCATTTGCAATAATACCAACATGGATTTCAAATATTCTATATTTCGTGCACTCACTCTTATGTGCATCAATGTTGACAAAACTGGGGTTTTCTGAGGTTTCACCGAAGCAACTGCAGGTGGGTTAAGTTCTCTTACAGGGTTTCGCTTAATCTTGCGCTTCAAGCATCCACCTCCTTCTAAATTCCCTTCACCCCCCGATTTTACTATCTCGAGGGTTTTCCGATTCATAACTGAAGTCGGTACAAGATAGAATTCTTTCATGATTTACTAAACAATCTTGAAATAATATCTACTGTTAGAGGTAATATAATGCTTAGAAGATTTCCACCTCTGATACTCAACAAATATTTTTTACGTTGAAAACCAATTTTCTTACAAGCTAATGCTTTAATCTCGTTCTTGTATTTTTGAATATTTTAGGATCTAGCGGTATTTTATTCTTGATCAATTCCTTAAAAAACTCACTGATACAACTTATATGTGTTTTCTTAAACTGTTGTAATAAACTTTTTTGTTGATTGTGAGGGAAACTAGAACGTAAAGTAATTAATTCCTTAATTTTCAACAAATCTTCTTTTTTGACCCACGAATTAAAAGTTGGATCATAACCTTAATAAGATACCAAATAATGCGTAATTCCACCATTTTTTTTTTCGTTTCAATACTCTGTGGATAATATATTCTGGAGGTGGTATGGCTGGGGTCAATTCTTCGCGATAAAATGATCCTTTAATCTTTTCACCTTTTAAATCTTCCAAATGATATGTTGTTATAGGTTGAAACTCATTAATTCTATATATTTTAAATATTTCCTCTGTATTTTGTGTGTGAAACCCTCGGTTTATACTATATTAAAATACAGAATACTGTAAACAAACATAATTAAACTTCTGATGATCAGAGGTGTTGTATGAATGTGCAATATGAAATAAAGTAGTTGGTTTCTGAGAAGAATTAAAATAATGTACTAAGTAAAACAAGTTATTAGATAACAAATTAATCAATATAAAAAATAAGAGAAATTTGTAGTTACCAGAAAAGGAAATATGTTAAAGTTATTTCAGAATAAACAAATTAGTTGAAGAAACACTTTTATTGATTCCAGGTTTAAGTTGCTGATATGAAAAATTTCCAGAATTCTTAAATCCAAAGCATTCTGCTCTGTAGCTATATTGTTGCTCTCATCTGGATTCAGTAAATGATTATGAAACTCATCTGAGTGAAGGTTCAGAAAAAATATTTTAATTTTATTTGGGAGTAATTATTATGCAATAATTAAGGTCAGCATTTTTTAATATTGTAACTCAGTTGACTTTGTGAAACAGGATTTACCATCAAGAGAACACTTCTGTTTGCCAATCATGAATTCTCTCCTTTCCAGGTGCTCCACAACTCTTCTGAAAATCTTTTCCATAACCTTGCATACTATGTACGTCAGTGACACTGGCACGTAGGTCACTGTCACATATCTGTTCTTTTTTTTAAATATTGGGACTTCATTCGCTATTTTCCAGACCTCTTGCATATGTCATGTTTCAGATAACTTGTTGAAGATCGTTGCAAGTGGTTCACGCAGTTCCTCGACGACCTTTATCCGAGGTCATGAAGAGATGTTGTTTGGTCCCATTGTCTTTGTAGTACTTAACTCGCTCAGCACTTTCTTCGCCTCTCCTCCTGTTGTGTGTACTGTATCCAGAACACATCAACTCACTCTCCCTCTTTATCTCCATTGATTCCAATGTAAATATCTCCCTTTTTTTTGTTTAGCTAATCACAGACTTGCTGATCATTCCTAGTAAGCTCACCTCCTTTCTTCTTCAGCCTTATTTACTTATCCTTCGCAGTTTTCTTTTTTTCTCCTGTGGCTGCTAGTCAACTGTGACACAAATTAGGTTGTCACTCCAAATTTCTGTTCAACCTCTCTTTTAATTCACATATATATATTTGTTTCTGGTTCTACTGCTTATTTCTCTATTTTGTTGTATTCTTTGGTTACAATTTTTCTTCCACGTTCTTACTCGTTTAACTTTTTCCTCCGGTACCTCATTGTGTTCCAAGTGCTAACACTTCTTTCCTCTGCTTCTTCTGTTTCTGGGTATTTATTTTCCTTCAGACAACTGGCACTTGCCTCCTACATGCTCTATTGTTTTTCTCCCTGTCTTTCTGTCAAGCTTCTTTATTTATGAAGTCTTTCATGATCAATAGTTTTGCACTATCAATGTGGTATCTTCTAGCCAGGTCTAGAAACGTGCCCACCGACGCCCTTTTGTCATAATCCTGCCTTGGTATCTTCTTTAATGGTAGGTTGAACGTCATTGCTGTTACCACCTTGGGTCTTCCAGTTGTAATTGTGTCAGTTATGTAGTCGGTCGAACTCTCATCGCATATTCTGCCCACCTAAAAAACTTCACTGGTTCCCGATAGCAACGCTACTGCTGTACCTCCTCTCTTCCCTGTGTCCATTCTCAATATTTGATCTTCATTGAAAACCGCATTTATTATTGCATCTGTGAGCTTGGGCTAAATTATTACTACAATATCTGGGGATTTGTCTACTGTGAGGGAAAAGTTCAACAGATAGGAGTAGCGAGCGAGTATATGGTAACGACAGTTTGATTGCCGGCTGCTTGTTAAGGTAGGGTAAGTCTTGCCCCCGCTGTAGCGCCCCCCCCCCCCGTTTTTCCCCCACCCCGAAAGGTGACGTGTGGGGCTCCGTCCAGACAGTAATCACTCGACTCACAGCTCCCAGCACAACTGTAAGTACAAGCCTGCTCCTATTCTAGTGGACTTATTGGTTGAAAGCTTCACTTTTGATCAATAATAAACTTAGTCCTTTCAGCCTTGATCTCCATGTTAGATGTTTTGATAATCACCAAGTCTTTTAGGTATTGTACTTATCATGGAGAGTGATTTCTTAAGCAGTGGGTAACCTGTCTCTTTCCAGCTTGGAATGACAGATCGGGTCACCTGCCAACCAACGAGAAGTGTTGAATGAGAAGGACTTTTGCAAAAGTCCGGAGACGTCACATGTTGGATCTGCCTACCTGATTACTTGTAGGCGACAGCAGACCATAACCCCTCATCTTGGTAGTGGTAAAGAATCTGCTTTCCTGTCATCTGGACTGACTATTCAAGGCTATAGACTCTGTGAAGAACTGGCCGTTGGGTTGTCACCAACACCTGTGACCCCCCCCCCACACACATCATCAACAACGGCTATAATCTCTACAAGACTGTGTCAACATTAACCAGACACCAAAGTTTAATTGTATATATTAGCGTTGAATTCAGATATCATTTATATTTTTCATTTTTTATTTTTCTTGAAAGTAGGATAAATATTTCATATTTAAGTATTTTATATTTTATATTTTCTAAATAATAAAGTGTTTATGTTTGTCAGTTTTTATTCTTTTTCTATTCATTAATTTTCCTGAGGAGGAGCCAGCCTTGGTAATACTGACTGAAGTTGTTACAGAGCTGAGTAAGCCTTCACATCTACTATCCGTTCTCTACACTCTTCCATCTTCTCAGTTTCTCGTGGATCATGCACAAGTATCAGGGAAGGCATAGTTATCGGCCGGGGGGATGGGGTATGATAGGTGTTGGTTGTGAGGGCCGATGTTGCACTGAATGTGTGTGATGGAGGGTGGTGAACAACAGGATGACTGGGATGGGTGATGGCGTTGTTGGTGAAGGTTAAGTGTTTGTGGGGGAGGGTGAGGGTAAGGTAGGATTTGTTTTGAGTCATTGTGTTTGAGTGGGAAGTTTGGTTTGGATTTCAGGGACTTGGTTCCCCTGTTGGTGTTTACCTGAGTCAAAACTTTGGCATTATGGCACTGAACATGGCGTCCACTTGATCCCCATGTTAACTGGTTCTTCTTCCTACTTTTCCGGATTACGACTGTTTGTTTCTATTCTCTAAACAAAATGTGCTCTCTCATGTAGTTATCTGTCTTGATCGTGGTACACATGATGTTATCTGTCTATTGCCTCTTCCCCCCATCGCCCCCAAATAAAAACTGTTTCCATCTCAAGATACAATCTAGCGCCATTTCGGATACAAGCGTCAGGACGGTCGTATTTGGTTCCTCGTTTATTTCTTAATTCTCTAAGAATTTATCACATGGAAGACCTCAGCCTCAACACCTTTGTGATCAATGATGTTATGAATTTATGTTTCTTTCATTGACAATATCTAGTCAATTGCCAGCCCATCAGCATCCTGAAGGCCCTAGATAATTAATTCACTGATCAACAAAAAAAAATTTCTTGTCAAAGATATTTGAAAGTATTTAGGATATTTTTGGGTTACTGAAATCGAAAATGTCACCAGTAGGTTTTCCAAATTGGCTCCAGTTTGTAAGATATTGCATATCTACCGTCAGTTAACAGGGAACTTAACCATAACGCTTTTATATGTTTATGTGGTGACAGTTTATACATACAGATAGTTTTAATAAGGATTAGAATTTTATTTTTAAATAATTGAATATTTAACGAAAAGAGTTGTATTAACAACGACCACGTGACAATATTGTAGATTTTATTTTATTATTTTTTCAAGGTAAACATGAGTTCCTCACGAAGAGTCTGCTTAAACAATCCCAAAACATTCTGCTACATTTGTGGCGAATACTCTTTGCAAAAGCAAAAGATAAACATCACAGACTTTGTAAAACAAGTCTTGGGCTCCCTATATGGTTTGCAAAACCTGTGTAGAATGCTTACGGCAGTGGAAAAATAGGCAAAGTAAATGCTTAAACTTGGGTGTGCCTATTGTGTGGAGACAGTCGAAAAACCAACACGACGATTGTTATTTCTGTATGGTGCCTCGTGGCCTGGTGGCAGAAGCTCACACTTCACATGGTGAGGGTCCGGGTTCAATTCCCGACGAAGGGGTAGAAACACTAGGCGCTTTTCCTTACACCGGCTGTCCATGTTCACCCATCAGTAATAATGGGTACCTGGGTGTTAGTCGACTGGTGTGGGTAGCATCCTGGGACAAAACTGGCCTAATTTGCCCGAAATATTCAACAGACTACTCCAGCAGAATAAGAGTAATACATTCAAAATATCACCAATGGAAAGTTTGACTGGGTTCCTTCCTGAGCTGAAGCTGTAGGGAGGGGTGAACCATTTTTCTGTGATCATGAAATTAAGATTGAAAAATTATGGAAAAAATGTTTTCTTACTGAAAAATAGTGCAAAATTCTGGCAGCATTCTTATGTAATCAGCTTGTTTCTATCATATTTCTAAGTATGTTTTTTCATTAATTTTTTTTCTTGGTTCTTGTTGTCAGCAAGCCATGCTGGCAATTAGTGTTTTTTTTCCCCTCCAAAAATTACGATTTTTATGAGCGTTTCATTCTAAATACTCTATATGGCAACTTCTGTGTTGGCTAAAGTGAAGAGCACAGTGTGTCCCTTAGTAGCCTGCTGGCTGTCAACATGGACGGGGTGGTGTAACACCCTGAGATTTGGCGGCCATATCCATTGAGTTTCCCACCAAACAATGTTAGTAACTCAGAAATAAATTATTGACATTGTTTTCCTCTTTCTGCAATAAGTATTAATAGCATTGTCATGATTTTTTGTACAGGTTAATGAGGAATGATGGTTCTACGAACACCCAGGGGAGATTTGCGATATTACCAGCTTTTTATTTTTTTCTTATGGAATTACTGACATTATCGCTGAGACGGCCTCGGCTGACAATAATCTAGCCTTTATTTTTCATCTGATGTTAACTAGAGCATTGTACATCTTCCCAATTTAATAGAAAACGGAAAGTTTTATGACCCATAAAATTGTGCATAATTCATTTTTTTCTATCTAATTTCAAGGCTAACAGTCAAGAAAAAGTGTATACCTTTTTTTATGCTGCTTAAACCACTCAAAATTTCAATGAAATTTTACCCCCCCCAAAAAAATTATATATATATATATATATATATATAATATATTATATATATATATATATATATATATATATATATATATATATATATATATATATATATGATTTCGCTCCCCCTCCCTGAGTTTTTTTTTTAATTTTTCACGTGCTGTGATTGATACACCTGTGATCAGTACTGAGAGTGTTTCTATTCTCACAGAAGAGCCTGAGGCCAGTTTTCCTCTTCCACTGGTGGCCCGCTGGCTCACATAACCACATAGCCTTGTTGACGAGGCTGTTTCTTATTGAAGAACTCTACTGTTCTCATGAAAAAAAAATTCGTATTTCTGCTGGTTGAAGAATTTTGTTTCATTATAGGAATACTTTAATATACACACATTAAATTATTTCACGCTATTTTAGACTACAGTTGTACCTTAATATATATATATATATATATATATATATATATATATATATATATATATATATATATATATATAATATATATATATATATAATATATATGTATATACACACACGAGTAATTTTCTCTATATGATCTAATTGGAATAAATCCTTACAAGATATACTTTTTTTTGGATGTTTCTAGTTCTTTTCAGTATTCATCCAAAATTAAGTATAAATATCATCCAAATATACATTGTCAATTCTTCTTTAATATATGTTAAGTATTCACCAAAATCTTTTGCTTTCCCCAGTCTAGTTCAGACCATCGCTGCCAAAAACCTACCATAAACATTCAAATAGTTAATCCCAGTATTTTCAGATTGTTTCAATTAAATATATCAACTTATTAACTCCTACTAATGTTCTTAACTTCTGTTCGAGTCTATTATAAAATTACCTGATTATGACCCATAATATTCATGAACGTCTGGGAAATCTCCGTTAGCGAAGTTACATATTTAGTTTAAGAAACCTCTTTTAACTCCATGGTTTTTTTCATTGTTTATTTTTCAATAAACAGATATTTTCTAAGATTGTTGAAAAAGGCAAGGTGGTTAATGGGGATTGGTTTAAAGCCTACTGACAACAGTAGGATCATTACGGCTTCTCGTAACCTTTTCACCTCCAGACAAGAATACTTATTCCCTAAAACTGGGATTAAAGCAAACTTAAAAATATACTAAGACAGACACCCCGTCGGTATATATATATATATATATAATATATATATATATATATATATATATATATATATATATATATATATATATATTATATATATATATATATTAAAAAACTGAGGAAAATGTGCAAAATTACATTTCATTGCATATTTATTTAAAATTCAAAAAATTTCGCAATTTTAAACAGAACATCTCTTGCAACTAAATTTTATGCGACAAGTAAGCTCAATTTTGAGATTTTTGTGTAGTTCTTTATCAAAACATACTTTAAATATAAAAATTGAAGTTTTTCAAGAAATGTTTCAAAAAGCCTTGAATCGTTGAAATATGCCAAAAAATATGATTTTCGATGATTTTTCAACTTGCGCATGTTTAAAAAATCCAAATAAAAATTGATAAAAACCAATAATAATATTGAATATTTCATATCCTTTTTAAAAAAAAAACACTTAAACATAAAATTCGGAAAATTGTGCTAAAATGATTTTTTATTGCATATTCCGACGATTAAGAACGTTTTGAATGTTTTTTTGACGAAGCACATTTTTTAGCTAAAATTCACAGAATTTCACACTTTTGAATCAGAATTACTGCTGCAATTGAATTTCACGCTAAAAGCAAGCAAAATTATGTTATTCTTCTGAAGTACTTTGTAAATACACATTTTAACTCAAAAAATTGAAGTTTTCAAGAAATCTTTGAAAAACCTTTGAGTCGTCGAAATATGCCAAAATTTATGATTTTCGATGATTTTTCAACATTTACATATATTTTTTACATTGTTAAAAAATCACAATAAAAATCGATAAAAATCAATATTAATTTTGAATATTTCATATATTTTTAAAAACATACTTGAAACATTAAAAAACTCAGAAAAATGTGCTAAATTGATGTTTTATTTCATATTTCGACGATTTAGAGCGTTTCGAATGGTTTTCTGACAAACCTCATTCTTTAGCTAAAATTCATAGATTTTCACACTTTCAAATAAAAATTGCTGCTATAATTGAATTTTAGTAAGCAAAATTATGCTATTTTTGTGAAGTACTTTGTAAATACATATTTTAAGTGAAAAAAAAATTGAAGTGTTCAAGAAAGGCTTTCAAAAGTCTTGAATCGTCGATATATGCAAAAAAAAAGTATGATTATCTGTTATTTTTGAACATTAACATATATTTTGCACATTTAAAAAAAACGAATAAAAATCGATAAAAATCAATATTAATTTTGTATATTTCATATATTTTGTTAAAAATACTTGAAACCATAAAAACTCTGAAAAATGTACTAAAATGATGTTTTATTGCATATTTCGACGATTTAGAGCGTTTTCACTGTTTTTCTGACAAACCTTATTTCTTAGCTAAAATTCACAGTTTTTCACACTTTTAAATCAGAATTACGGCGCCAATTGAATTTTATGCCGGAAGAAAGCAAAATTATGCAGTTTTGGTGAAGTACTTTGTAAATAAGTATTTTAAGGCAAGAAATTGAAGTTTTTCAAGAAATCTTTGAAAATAGTTGAATAGTAGAAATATGGCAAAAAATATGATTTTCGATGATTTTTCAACGTTAACATATATTTTGCTGATTTTTAAAGAATCCTAATAAAAATCATAAAATCAATATTAAAAATTTTTTAAAA
>NW_026467330.1:0-10263 GCF_026875155.1 Cherax quadricarinatus
TTCCCCCCCCCCCCCCCCCTCAAAAACCCCCCATCCCCCGGTCGGGATCCAGAGTCCACCTGTGTGACCCGGGCCCCCCTTCCCCACTTCCCCCCCACCCTTAACCCCCGCATCCCCCGGTCCGTTGGGTCCAGGAGTCACCTGTTTGACCCAGGTTTCTCCCCCTTCCCCACTTCCCCCCACCCCCTCAACCCTCGCATCCCCGGTCCTTTGGTCCAGGGTCCCTGTTACCCAGGGGGCTCCCCCCCCCCCATTTTCCCCCCCCCCCCACCCTCAAACCCCCGCTCCCCCCGGTCCGGGCCCGATCCACCCTTTTGGACCCCGGTGCTCCCCCCTTCCCCCTTTTTCCCCCCCCAAAAAACCTCTCAACCCCTCGCATCCAAAGGGCCTGGTTTGGAGCAAATGTTGACCCGGTGCTCCCCTTCCATCCCCCCCCACAACCCTTTAACTTTTCACCCCCGGTCCGTGGCCAGGATCCCCTGTGTGACGCCAATTGCTCCCCCCTTCCCCCCTTCCCCCCACAATTTCAACCTTTGCACCCCGTCCGTGGTCAGGGGTCCCCTGGTGCGCCATGCTCCCCTTTATTCCCATCCCCCACACACTCTCAAACCCCCGCATCCCCCCGGTCCGTGGATCCAGGATCCAACCTGTTGTGGACCCCAGGTGCTCCCCCTATCCCCACTTCCCCCCCCACACACACAACACCCTCAACCCTCTCATTCCCCCAGGTCCTTTTAATATATCCAGGAGTCCACCTGTGGAGACGCCAGGTGCCTTCCCCCCTTCCCCCCCCCTACACACACCCTCAAACACATCGCATCCCCAGGTCCGTGGGATCCATGAGTTCACCTGTGAGACGCCAGGTGCTTCCCCCCTTCCCCACTTCCCCCTTCCCTCCCCCCTCAACCCCTCAACCCTCGCATTCTCAGGTCCGTGGAATTCCAGGAGTCCGCACCGAGTGGGATGGCAGGGTTGACTCCCTCCTTCCCCACTTTCACTCCCACATCCCCATCACACCCTCGCAATCTCCCCAGTCCGTGGATCCAGGAGTCCACCTGGTGGTTGAAGCCAGGTGCTCCCCTTCCCCACTTCCCCCCCCACACCCCTCAACCCCGCATCCCCCAGAGTCCCGTGGATATCCAGGAGTACCAACCTGTGTGACACCAGGTGCTTGCCCCCCCTACCTCACTCAACTCCTCCCCCCCCTCCCCGCTCCCCCTCATACCTCATATCCCCAGGTCCGTGGAATCCAGATCCTCCTGTGAGGACACCAGTTGACTCTCCCATCCCCACTTCCCCCCCCCCCACACCGCCCTCAACCCTCGCATTACCCCGGTCCGTGGATCCAGGAAACCACCTAGTGTGACACCAGGTGCTCCCCCAACCTCACTTCCCCCCCTCCCCCCTCAACCACCTCGCATCCCCAGTCCGTGGATCCCAAGAGTCCACCGAGATGACACCATGTGCTCCCCCCTTCCCCTCATCCCCCCCACACCCTTTACCCTCGCATCCCCAGGGCCGTGGATCCAGGATTCCCACCTTGTTTGACACCCAGGTGCTCCCCCTTCCACACGTGCCCCCCACCGGCCGCCCCCTCAACCCTCCGCATCCCCAGTCTTGGATCCATGAGTCCCCACCTGAGTCACACCAGGTGCTCCGCCCTTCCCCACTTCCCTCCCCCCCCCACACCCTCAAAAATCCCTCGCATACCCCAGTTCCGTGGAAACCAAGAGTCCACCTATGTGGCACGCAGTGCCTCCCCCTTCCCCATTTTCCCCCCCCAAACAACTATCTCCTCAACCCTCGCATCCAGAGGTCCGTGGATCAAGGATCTACGTGTGTGACGCCCATGTGCTCCACTTCCTCCACTTTTTCCCCCCCCACACATCGCATAACTTCTCACATACTATTCGCATCCCCAAGGTCCGTGGATCCAGGAGTCCGCCCTGTGTGACGCAATTGCCCCGCCTTCCCCCACTATTTCCCCTTCACACTCTCAACCTTCGCATGCCCCTGGTCCCGTGATCCAGGAGTCCACCTTGTGACGCCAGGTGTCACTCCTCCTCACTTTTTCCACTCTTACTCCCACACACACTCTCCAACCCTCGCATCCCCAGGATCCGTGGATCCAGAGTTCACTTGTGAACCGCCAGGAGCCTCCCCCTTCCCCCACTTCCCCCTCACCACACACATCTCTGTAACCTTCGCATCCCAGTTCCCTGGATCCAGAATCCACCTGTGTAGACGCCGAGCGTTGCTGGCCTCCCCCTTCCGAAAATCCTCCCCCACAAACACACTCTCTTGACTTTCGCATTCCCCCCATGTCCGTGGATTTCCAGGATCCGAATTGTGGTGACGCAGGTGCCCTCTCCTGCCACACTTTCCCCCCCCCTCCTCACTCTCAACCCTCGCATCCCCAGGTCCTGGATTCCATGAGTCCACCTGTGGAGGCCCAGGTGATCTCCCTTTCCCCTCCCTTCTTCTTCCTCCTCCCCACACACTCTCAACCCAAGCATTCCCCATGTCCGGGATCCAGTATTCCTCCCCACCTGTGTGACGCAAGGTGTGCCCCCTTCTTCCACTTCTCCCCTCCCTCCCACACACTCCCAACCCTCGCATCCCCAGCCGTGGATCCAGGTGTCCACCTGTGTGGACGACAGGTGCTCCACCATTCCCCACTTCCCCCTCCCCCCACACACACTATCAACCCTCGCATCCCCAGGTCTCGTGGATCCAGGAATCCACTCTGTGGTGATCCAGGTTGCTTCCCCCCATCCCCACTTTTCCTCCTCCCAACTCTCACCTGTATCTCCCAGGTCCTGGATCCAGGAGTCCACCTGTGTACGCGCCAGGTGCCCCCCTTCACCACTTCCCCCCCTCCCCCCCACACCACCCACTCTCAAACCCCGCATCTCCCAGGTCCGTGGATCCAGAGTCCACTGTTTGACGCAGGTGCTCCCCCTTCCCCACTTGTCCCCGTCCTCCCCACCCAACACACTCTCAACCCTCGCAACCCCAGTCCGTGGATCCATGAGCCTATCTCTGTGATGGCCAGGTGCTCCCCCCCTTCCCCACTTCCCCCTCCCCCCCAACACTCTCAACCACCCTCGCATCCTCCCAGGTCCCGTGATCCAGGAGTCCCACCTGTGGTGAACGCCGAAGGTGCTCCCCCTTCCCCCCTATCTTCCCCCCCTCCCACACACTCTAACCCTCGCATCCCCCAGGTCCGTGAACCAGGAAGTCCACCTGTGTACGCCATGTGCTCCCCCCCCCTCCCCACTTCCCACACACACACTCTCAACTCTCTCGCATCCCCTGGTCCATGGGATCCAGGATCCACCTGTGTGACACCATGTTGCTCCTACTTCCTCACTTCCCCCCCGGACCCCCCCCTCAAAAACCCTCGCATCCCCAGGGTTGTGGATCCAGGAGGTCCCACCTACTGTGTGAACACCAAAAAGTTGTAGCTCCACCCTTCCCCCCCCACACCCCCTCAACCCTCGCATTCCCTCCAGGTCCGTGGATCCAGGATCCACCTGTGTGACACAAGTGCTCCCCCTCCCCCCACACACCCCCTCAACCCTCCATTACCCCATGCCGTGGATCCAGGAATCCACCATGTGACAACCAAGTGCCCCCCCTTCCCCCCACACCCCCCACAACCCTCGCATCCTCCCCAGGATCCGTGGATCCAGGATCCACCTGTGTGACACCAAGTGCCCCCCTTCCCCCCCCCACACCCCCCCAACCCTCGCATCCCAAGGTCCGTGGATCCAGGAGTCCACCTGTGTGACACCAAGTGATCCCCCTTCCCCCCACACCCCCCCTCAAACCCTCGCAATCACCCAGTCCAGATCCAGGAGGTCCCCCACCTGTGTGACACCAAGTGCTCCCCCTTTTACCCCCCACACCCCCTCAACCCACGCATTCCGCAGGTGCCGTGGGATCCAGGAGTCCACCTGTGTGACATCCAAAGTGCTTCCCCCTTTCCCCCCACAACCCCTCAACCCTCGCAACCCCAGTCCCCGTGTATCCAGTAGTCCACCTGTGTTAAACACCAGGCGCCTCCCCTTCCCCTCTTCCCTCTTCCCCCCCTAGCACCCTCTCACCCTCGCATCCCCAGGTCCGTGGATTCAGGAGACCACTTGTGTGACAACCAGGTGCTACCCCCATCCCCACTTCCCTCTCGCACCCCCTCAACCATTCTGGCATCCCCAGTCCTTGGATCCAGGAGACACAACCCAAGTACACCCAGGTGCTCCCCCTTCCCCACTTCCCTTTCCCCCCCCCCACACACTCAAAACCCTCGCTTCTCCAGGTCCGAGGATCCAGAGTCCACCAGTGTGCACCAGGTTTCTCCCCCTTCACCACTTCCCCTTCTCCCCTCCCGGACAACCCCCCAACCCTCGCATCCCATGTCCCCCCCCCCCGTTGGATCCTGAGTCCACCTGTAGTGACACCAGGTGCTCCCACTTTTCCTCACTATCCATTCCCCCCCCCCCGCACCCACCTCAACCCTCGCATCCACCTCCAGGTCCGTGGATCCAGGAGTAGCCACTTGTGTGAACCAGGTGCTCCACCCCTTCCTAATCCCTTCCCCACTTCCCCCCTCGCACCACTACCCACCCAACCCACCCGATCGCATCCCCAGGTCGTGTGATCGCACAGGAGTCCCCCTGTGTAATACACCAAGTGCTCCCCCACTTCCCCTCTCCCATCGAAGTTTATTACCCGCCATCAACCCTTCGCATATCCCACCAGGTCCGTGGATCCAGGAGTCCACCGTGTGACCCACATGGTATGTATTTCCCCTCTATTCCCCACTATCCCTTCCCTTTCCCCCACCCTCCCAAATCCCTCAACCCTCGCTTTCCCGCAGGTCCTTGGATCCAGGAGGTCCACCTCCGTGACAACCAGGTGCTTTCCCTTCCCCACTTTCCCCCCCCCACACCCTCAACCCTCGCATCAGCCCAGGTCCGTGGATCCAGGAGTCCACTGTGTGACACCAGGTGCTCCCCCTTCCCCACTTCCCCCCCCCACTTAGGTTCTCTCCCTCAACCTCTCATCCCCAGGTCCTTGGATCCAGGAGTCCACCTGTGTGATCACCAGTGCTCCCCTTTCCCTTCCCCACTTCCATTCCCACGCCACACACCCTCAACCCTCGCATCCCCAGGTCGCGAGGAATCACAGGAGTCCACCTGTGTGACAACCAGGTGCACCCCCTTCCCCACTATCCCCTCACTCCCCGACACCCCCTCAACCCATGTCGCAACACCAGGTCCGTGATTCCTGGAGTCCACCTTTGGTCACAACCGAGGTGCTCTCCCCCTTCCTTCCACCACTTCCCCCTCCACACCTGATTCTTCCTCTATTAACAAAAACCACTCGCATCCCCAGGTTCCGTGGAATCCAGGAAGTCCACCTGTGTGAACAACCACGTGCTCTGCCTTTCTTTTTATCCCATACTCTACTACTTCCCCCCGTCACCCTCTCAATCTCGCATACCCAGGTCCTGGATCCAGGAGTCCACATTTGTGTGACCCATGTGTTGTCCCTGCCCCTTCTCCGCCCCACTTCCCCCCTCGCACGCCCTCAACCCTCCGCATCCCCAGGTCGGTGGATCCAGGAGTCCCACCGTGACACCAATGCACACTCCTTCCCCTCGCCACAAGTACCCCCTCAAAACCACTCGCAATCCCCGGCGTGGATCCAGGAGTCCACACTGTGTGACTACCCTATGGTGCTACCCCTTTTCTCCCCACTTCCTCCCCGATCCACAAGGGCACCTCAAGAGCCCTCGCATCCCCAGGTCCGTGGTTCCCATTGAGTCCACCTGTGTGACGCCCAGTGCGTTCCCCCTTCTCCCCACATGGTTCCAACCACAACCCCCTCTCAACCCTCGCTAATCCCAGTCCGTGTGATATCACACAGGCTTCCACCTGTGTGACGCCCTGGTGCTCTACCCCTTCCCCACTTTCCCACACCCACACACTCTCACAAAATCCCTCGCATTCCCCAGGTCCGTGGTTCCCCAGGAGTCCCACCTGCTTGACCCAGGGTTCCCCCCTTCCCCACTTCCCCCCCACACACTCTCCTCCAACCATCGCATACACCCAGTCCGTTGTTTTCAGGAGTCCACCTGTGGTGACGTCATGTGCTCCCTCTTCCCCCTTCCCCCTCCCACACACTCAATCAACCCTCGCCAACGTCGGGGCCCAGTCCGTGGTTTCCAGGAGTCCCACCTGTGTGACTCCCAGTGCCCCTCCTTCCCCACTAGTCCCCCCCCCCAACACACTCTCTGAACCCTCGCATCCCAGGGACCGTGGTTCCAGGAGTACCACCTGTATGACGCCAGGTCCTCCCCCTTCCTCCACTTTCCTTTTTCTCCTACTTTCCCTTTCCCATTTCTCGCCCCCCCCCCACAATAAAATACACTCTGTCTCATACCCTCACGCATCCCCAGTCCAGTGGTTCCTGGAGTCCACTTGTGAGACGCCAGGTGCTCCCCCCTACCCCAAATTCTCCATCCCCCCACACACACCTCTCTCAACCCTCGCATTCCGCCAGTCCGTTTGTTTTCCCTGGAATAAGTCCACTTGAGTGACTCCAGGTTGCTCGCACCCTTCCCCACTTTGACGGTCTATCTAGTCCCACCCCACACAAATCTCGTCAAAAACCCTCGCATCCCCAGGTTCCATGGTTCCCGGAGACAACCTTGAGTCAAGCCAAGGAGCTCCCCCTTCCCCCCCAACACAACACTCTCTCAAACACCTCGCATTCTAACCCGAGGTTTCCTGTGTTCCAGAAGAGTCCACCTGTGTTGACGCCGATGTGCTGCCGCCATCAACCACTAAAAAAAATCCCCACTCCCCACAACTCTCTTCTCAATCCCTCGCACCACCCAGGTCCGTGGTCCAAAGGAGTCCACCTGGGTGACGCCATGTGCTACCCCGTATACACATTCACCCCCACACACACTTCTTGTCAACCCTCGCAATCCCCAGGTTACTGTGTCCTCAGGATCCATATCTTGTGTGACCCAGGTGCTGCCCCCTCCCCCCCACTTCCCCCCACACACACTCTCAACATTCGACATCCCTATTTCCGTCTGGTTTTTCCAGGAAGTCCCACCTGAGTGACGCCAGGATGCTCCCCCTTCCCCATCATCCCCCACACCATCTCTCAACACCTCTCATTCCCATGCCGTGGTTTCCTAGTGAAGTCCCACCTGTGTTGACGCCAGGTTGCTCCCCCTCTATCCGCCCCCACGCACTCTCGACAAGACCCTTCGCATCCCAGATCAGTGTTCAGAGTCCACTGTGTGACGCCAGGTGCACCCACTTCCCCACTTCTTATCTCCCCCCACCACTCTCTCAACCCTCGCATCCCCAGTCCGTGGTTCCAGGAGTCCGCCTGTGTGATGCCAGGATCCTCCCCTTCCTCACTTCACCTCCGCCGGCACCCCCTGCAAACCTCATATCCCAGGTCCGTGATCCCGGATTCCCTCCTGTGTGACACAAGCTGCTCTCTCCCCTGTCCCCACTTCCCCCCCCACACCCCCTCGACGCCTCGCATCCCCAGGTCCGTGGGATCCAGGAAGACCCACCTGTGTAACGGCCAGGTCTAGCCCACTCCCCCAGCTTCACCCACACACACAACCCTAAAACCCTCGCATTCCCCAGGTGAGAAGTCCGTGGATCCAGGAGTCCACCTGTGTAACACCTAAGTTGCTTCCCCCTTTCCCACTTCCCCTCCCCGACATCCCCCTCTAACCCACGTCATCCCCAGTGTCCTTGGAGCCCGGATAATCCACCTTTTGACACCAGGTGCTTCCACTACCACACTTCCCCTCCACACCCCCCTCAACCCCTCGCATCCCCAGGTCCGTTTATCCAGGAAGTCCAACCCTGTGTGACAACCATCAGGATACTCCCCTTCTCACATTCCCCCACCCCCCCCCCGGCGCACCCCTCACTAACCCTCGCATCCTCCAGATCCGTGGATCCAGGAGTCCACTTGTGTGACAACCAGGTTTCATAAGACCCTTCCCCCTTCCCCCCTCTCGGACCCGCTCCTCTCGCAAATCCCCAGGTCGGTGGATTCCAGGAGGTCCACCTGTGTGACACCAAGTGGCTCACCCTTCTTTTTTCCCCTCCCACACCCCCTTCAACCCCTCGCATGCCCCAGGTCCGATGGATCCAGTAGTCCCACCTGTGTGAGCAACCAGGTGCTCCCCCTTCCCCCCCACACCCCACTTCCCCACCACACCCTCAACCCTCGCATCCCCAGGTCCGTGGATTTCCAGGAGTCCACCTGTGTGACACCAAGTGCTCCCCATTCCCACCCACTTCCCCCCCTCCCCGACACCCCCTTCAACCCTTCGCATCCCCAGGTCCGTGGATCCTGGAAGTCCCCCTGTGTGACACCAGTGCTCTCCCCCATAGCCACACTTTCCCCCCCCCACCCACTCCACCCCCCTATCCTCAACCCTTACGCATCCCCAGGTCCGTGGGAATCGGGGCTGGAGTCCACCTGTTGTGACAAACCAGGTGCTCCCCCTTCCCCCACTTTCTTTCCGCCCCCACACACAATCTCAACCCTCCGCATCTCCCCAGTCCGTGATCCACGAGTCACACCTGTGTGACCGCAGGTGCTCCCCCGTCCCTCAACTTTCCCCACCCCGCGCACACTCTCAACCTTCGCATCCCCAGGTCCGTGGATCCAGGAGTCCACCTGTGTGACGCCAGGTGCTCTCCCTTCCTCACTTCCCACTCTTCTCCACACACTCTCAACCCTCGCATCCCCAGGTACGTGGATCCAGGAGTTCACTTGTGTACCGCCAGGTGCTCCCCCTTCCCCACTTCCCCTCCCACACACACTCTGTACCTTCGCATCCCCAGTTCCCTGGATCCAGGAATCCACCTGTGTGACGCCAGGTGCTCCCCCTTCCCGACTTCCCCCACACACACACTCTCAACTTTCGCATCCCCAGGTCCGTGGATCCAGGAGTCCGCCTGTGTGACGCCAGGTGCTCCTCCTGCCACACTTTCCCCCCCCCTCACACTCTCAACCCTCGCATCCCCAGGTCCGTGGATCCAGGAGTCCACCTGTGTGACGCCAGGTGATCTCCCTTCCTCACTTCTTCCTCCTCCCCACACACTCTCAACCCTCGCATCCCCAGGTCCGTGGATCCAGGAGTCCACCTGTGTGACGCAAGGTGCTCCCCCTTCTCCACTTCTCCCTCCCTCCCACACACTCTCAACCCTCGCATCCCCAGGTCCGTGGATCCAGGTGTCCACCTGTGTGACGCCAGGTGCTCCCCCTTCCCCACTTCCCCCCTCCCCCCCCCACACCTATCAACCCTCGCATCCCCAGGTCCGTGGATACAGGAATCCACCTGTGTGAATCCAGGTGCTCCCCCTTCCCCACTTCCCCCCCCACACTCTCAACCCTTGCATCCCCAGGTCCATGGATCCAGGAGTCCACCTGTGTGACGCCAGGTGCTCCCCCTTCCCCAGTTCCCCCTCCCCCACCCACTCTCAACCGTCGCATCCCCAGGTCCGTGGATCCAGGAGTCCACTGTGTGACGCCAGGTGCTCCCCCTTCCCCACTTCCCTGTCACCCCACACACTCTCAACCCTCGCATCCCCAGGTCCGTGGATCCAGGAGTCTATCTCTGTGATGCCAGGTGCTCCCCCTTCCCCACTTCCCCCTCCCCCCACACACTCTCAACCCTCGCATCCCCAGGTCCGTGGATCCAGGAGTCCACCTGTGTGACGCCAGGTGCTCCCCCTTCCCCACTTCCCCCTCCCACACACTCTAGACCCTCGCATCCCCAGGTCCGTGGAACCAGGAGTCCACCTGTGTGACGCCAGGTGCTCCCCCTTCCCCACTTCCCACACACACACTCTCAACTCTCGCATCCCCTGGTCCGTGGATCCAGGAGTCCACCTGTGTGACACCAGGTGCTCCTACTTCCTCACTTCCTCCCCCGCACCCCCTCAACCCTCGCATCCCCAGGTCCGTGGATCCAGGAGTCCACCTGTGTGACACCAGGTGCTCCTACTTCCTCACTTCCTCCCCCGCACCCCCTCAACACTCGAATCCCCAGGTTTGTGGATCCAGAGTCCACCTGTTTTGACACCAAGTTTCTTCCCCCTTTCCCCCCCCACACCCCCTCAAACCCCCGCTCCCCAGGGCCCCTGGATCCCGGAGTCCACCTTGGACAAAACCCTGTCCCCCCTTCCCCCCACACCCCCTCAA
>NW_026467331.1:0-12005 GCF_026875155.1 Cherax quadricarinatus
GACAAGCTCGGGAGCAGAGGGGGAGAGGCCCTATAGCGATCGTAAAGAGGGGGGGCCAGAGCTGAGTCTCAAAACCCCGAAACCACAATTGGGTGGTACAATTAGGGGATACAGCGTGCAGATGTGCCCAAGTTCAGTGACCAGTGGGAAAAACAGTGACACAGTGGGCGACAGTGACAGCACCGCGCTGGTTCCCTTTGCAATTATTTTAGCCCTTCTAAAGTATTTAAAATACTGTGAGACCGGGGGCTCAGTGTTAAACCAGCTCACCCCAACCCTCTTGTCTTATTGTCTGGCTTTGGTTCGCTGTGTCGAAAAGCCAGCTAAACCCCAAAGCCCTCTCTCTGTCTGCTTCTCGGGGCTTACGACACTGCCCCGAACTTCAATTAATTAATAAAAAGCACCTGTAATATTTGCTAGCACACCCCGCTGCTGCAGCTCCCCCACACACCACAGTTCACCAAATCGTAGCTTTAAATATGTACCGTATTTTCCAGCATAAAAGGCGCACGAGCTAAAAGACAGTGTTTCCGGGCAGTTGAAAGGGAAAAAATTTAGACCATGTGCAACTTTTTGGGTATCTTTTTTAAAGGGAAAACGTTTCGCCTACACAGTAGGCTTTTTCATCCATACAAAGGAGAAACGTAAAAACAGAGGAAATGGGTAATCCCCCTCAACTTGGGTCGGTGTCATGCATAATCTTGAGTAGAATACGGCAATGAGGGGAAACAGCTTATAAACCGTAGGGCGGGAGAGGTGCAGCAGGGGTAGGTGGTGTCACATTTGCCCAAGTGGAGGGGGTCGTGCCCGGGGTTTAGGCAAGCGAAAAATTCCCAAGTATTAAATCCCAAGAGTTGCAGTGTCTGACAGGTTTGTAAGAAGGTTCACAGAACCGCACGTTGAAAAATTAAAAAAACATTCAACCTTGGGTATCTTTATTAAGGAAACTTTTGGGCCTTCACAGTAGCAAAACGTTTGATGGCCCTGACCACATCGACTAAAGGTTTGGGGGACGATACCCATTCTCCCCCTGCTCTAAACGTTTCTCCTTTTTGGGACTGAAAAGCCTACTGTTAGACGAAACTTTCCTTAATAAAAAAACCCAAGATGCACAAGTTCAATTTTTTCAACGTGTCGGTTTTTGTAACCATTCATCTACAGTTGTAACGTGCTTTTTAAAAAACTGCTAAGCCCAACCAAACCTACCCTTGACCCTTTAAATTTAAATATAAGGCGCAGGGGGATTTTCCAGGGGATTTTGTGGGGAAAAAAGTGGGGGGCCCCATTGCCGGAAATACTTTTAAATACTGGGCAAATACTGTACTCGTAGACTTGATCCCTTTTTTTGGGGTGAAGGTATTTTGATTGGTGGGGAAGAGTTTTATCTAGAAAAGGAACATTGTAAACAAATTTTTTTTGTGGCAAAAAGTTTCGCTCTTTGAAGGTTTTCACCGGACAAAAAATACAGGACACTTTTTACAACGGTACATTAGCCCTAATGACCCTGGGGAAATCTACATATTAAAACCCGGAAACTTTGTTATGGGGGACGAAAAAGATTTTTTTAGGTTTGCACATGCTAATTTTTAAAAACACCTTTTTAATGTTCAGTAATAACCCACATGGGACAGAAACAAAAATTAAATTGGGGTATATTTCGAAATATACAGATCAATTAACCCTGGGCTTTTGCTCCTGGGGTTTTTACTGAATATTCTTTCAGTCAAGGGCTGGATTTACCTTAGTACCTATTTTTGGATTGGGCCTTGACTGGTAGTGAACAGTTACATCCCTTAATGACTCTCGGAGGGCAGTGCAACAGAACGCTAAAAAGTTAGCCTTAGCACATATGGGAATCTTTTTTCAGGGAAACGTTTTTGCCCCACGGGCTTTCATCATCCAATACAAAGAGGGAAAGGGTTTAAGGAGGAGGGGTAAAGAGTAAATCCTCAGCCTGGAGTCGATGTGTTTTAGTCCACAATCTTTAACTTGTCGGTTTTTAAAAAAATTTATCACACAGAAGCTAGCTATGTTTCCCTTGTCGGTTTCCCCTCCACAAAAAGATAATTCTTACCCCAGTCTGAGGTGGGGTATCTGCAGGTGCCCTACAAGGTTTAACAGTTACGGCAGTTCCAAAAATTTCTTTCCCGCAGACCTGCAGTTACCATTACCTGGGCAGTACCATCTCTTGTTCTTTTACACGAATCAGTTTTGCAGGCTAAGAGGTGTTGTCCTATCTCATTCCATTTCAAAGCCCAACACTATCTTAACTAGCTTGTGCTAGTAGGTCTGATGCCGTGCCCCTTCCTTAAGTGGATGTGACCTGGACCTGAATAGGTTGGGCCAGTGGCATGGGCCGGTAGGCGACTTTGGCCTACTGGGCCAGTAGGCCTGCTTCAGTGTTCCTTCTTTCTTATGTTCTTCTTATGTTCTTATCTAAGCCTAAAGATATACTACCACCCCTTCAGGATGCGACCCACAGTAGTCGGCTGCTAACACCCAAGTACCTACTTACTGAACCATACCCCCGGCCGGGATTGAACCCGCGGTCATAGAGTCTCAAAACTCCAGCCCGTCGCTAGGTGAAAAAGGGCAGCAGGTGTAAAGAAACACGTCCAACGTCAGGATGGTCTAAAACGCACACACAGACAGTATGGAAAGTGATGTAGTGGAGGCAGGAGCCATACATAGCTTTTAATGGTATGATAAAGCTCATGGAGCAGGGAGGGTGACCTAGTAGTGACCAGTGAAGAGGCGGGGCCAGGAGCTGTAAATCGACCCCTGCAACCACAACTAGGCAGTACACACATATACACACACACACACAGCTTCGCAAGCTTTACGAAGCTATCTCCACCATCACAGGGCAACAAAGAGGGAGAATTGGTGAAGAAGGGAAAAAGGGACGGGGAAGGAAAGGAAAATAGAAAACGGGGGGGGAGGGAAGGAAGGTAGAGGGGGGAAAAAAGAGTATAAAGAGAGGTGTAAAAATTTTTATGCCACCGGGTTAGTTTGACGGAATGAAGGGGTGGAGAGGGGGTAGGGACAGTGTTTTGAGACGGAGGGGAGGGGAAAAGGAGACAGCGAAGAGATAAAGGCCCCCTTTACCCCTAGGGTATATTTATAATTCCTGGAAATATATTTTACCTACCCTCTCTCCTCTCTCTCTCTCTCTCTCTTTCTTTTTATCTCTGTCTCTTATGAATTACTGATAGTAAGTTACCCTTAAATCAGTTTTTCATAAAGAAAACGCGACACTGACATATATTGACATAAATACAGAAAAGGAAAGGGGGAGTAAGCAAGGGGTGTATTTAGAGCCCCACAATACCCAAAACCCTTAACAGGTATTATGTAGAAAAACTTACAGAACTGAAACTGGGGACGCCCGGGAAAAGTTCAAACAGTGGAATTTCTTTTCCTTCAAGGAAATATCCACCTTCAAGGGGCTGCACGACCCTTGGGGGTTTCCGCCAGTTGTCATTTAAATATGATTGTAAAAACCGTCTTCGAGATGAGGAGGGCCCGGGGGGTGGGGAGGGGGGGGCGCCTTGATAAGTAAAGAGCTCGATGCGAAAATTAGGCCGCAGTCGCTTTTTCCCTTAAATTTAAAAGGACGACTCCCCCGGGAATGCCCCCTCGGGTTAACGCTTCTACAAAATAAGAATAACAACAGTAATAAAAAAATTGACAGTAAAATAAAAAAATAACCCCCTGGGGGTTAAACGTTTTTTTTTAATAATAAAATAATAATAATAATAAAATAAAATAAAAATAATAATAGTAAAAAAAATAATAATAATAATAATAAAATAATAATAATAATAATAATAATAGTAATAATAAAAAAAATAAAATAATAAAATAATAGTAATAATAAAAAATAATAATAAAAAAAATAAAATAATAATAATAATAAAATAATAATAATAATAAAATATAAAATAAAAAATAATAATAATAATAATAAAAAAAATAATAATAATAGTAAAATAATAATAATAAAAAAATAATAATAAAAAAAATAAAAAATAATTTGTTTTGATAAAAAGCTTTGAGTTCCACCCCCCAATTGAGAGGTAATGGGTATTGCGAGCGTGTAAGTGTTGCATACATCACTTTGCTTTTTGCGGTGTTCAGCTTCCCTGCTTGTTGCGCTAGCAATGCCACGAAAAGGGAGCCCGGGAAACCCCTTACAGCAACTAAATTTAACGCACAATGCCCCGGGATGTCCCCGGGAAGAATCCAGCGCTTTGGCAATGAATGCCCAGGTAAACCCCACTAACCCGCAAGAAATTCAAATTTGTGGATTTTTAAGGGCCAGTAAATCCCCTTACCCTAAAACATTAAAAATTGTGGATTAAATCCAAAAAATCCCCTTACCCATAAAACATTCAAAATTGTGGTTTTTAAATCCAAATAAATTTTCTAAATCATTTTTAAAATACTGATAGCGCGTCCAAAAGCTACAAGTGACTATAGCGCATCCGCAAGCACAAGGTAGCGGTAGGGGAACCAGCAAGCACAAGTGTAGCTGAAGCGGAACCGCAACTAAAAGGTTACGATAGCGTGAACCAGCAACTACAATGTACTGATACGTCGCCCAGAAAGCTACAAGTGAGCTGGTAGCGTAAACCCCAAAAGCTAAATTAGCGATAGCGTGAACCAGCAACACAAGGTAGCTGAAGCGTAACCACAAGCTACAATGTAGCTATAGCGTCGTCCAGCAAGCTACAATGTGCTGGTAGCGGAACCAGCAACAAAAGGGTTACTGATACGTGAACCAGCAAGCTAAAATTTTTCTGAAACGTCTCCACAAGCTACAAGTGTAGCTGAGCGGAACCAGCAACAAAATTACTGATGCGTGAACCAGCAACTACAATGTACGATAGCGCGTCCAGCAAGCTACAAGTGTAGCTGGTAGCGTGAACCACAACTAAAAGGGTTTAGCGATAGCGTAAACCCAGCAAGCTACAAGTGTAGTGATACGCCGCCCCAGAAGCACAAGTGAGCGGTACGTGAACCACGACTACAAGTGTACTGAAGCGTCATCCAGCAAGCTACAAGTTACTGAAGCGTCACCACAAGCTAAAAGTGACTGGTACGTCATCCACAACTACAATTAGCGATAGCGTCACCAGAAGCTACAGGTAGCTGGTAGCTTTAACCAGAAAGCACAAGTGTGCTGAAGGGGGAACCACAACCCCACAAGTTAGCTGATAGCGTCTCCAGCAAGCTACAAGGTACGGTAGCGTCATCCAGCAAGCTACAAGTTACTGATGCGTCATCCAGCAAGCAAAGTGTAGCTGGTAGCGTAACCCAAGCTAAAATGTAGCTGATAGCGTGAACCAAAAGCACAATGTACGGGTAGCGTGAACCACAAGCTACAATGTAGCTGATAGCGTAACCGCAAGCTAAAAGGTAGCTGATACGCACCAGCAAGCACAAGTGTACTGATACGTAAAACCCCAAGCACAAGTGTAGTGATAGCGCGTCCAGAAAGCTAAAAGGTAGCGGGTAGCTCATCCAGCAAGCTACAAGTTAGCGATAGCGTCATCCAGAAAGCTACAAGGTACTGAAGCGGAACCACAAGCTACAAGTGTACGGGGACGTGAACCAGCAAGCTACAATGAGCTGAAGCGCCATCCAGCAAGCTACAAGGTAGCGATAGCGTCACCAGAAAGCTACAAGTGTAGCTATAGCGTAAACCAAAAGCTACAATGTAGCGAACGTCGTCCACAAGCTACAAGTGTACTGGTACGTCATCCACAAGCTACAAGTGTCCTAAGCGCTCCAGCAAGCTACAATGTAGCTGATAGCGTAACCACAACTACAAGTGTAGCTGGTAGCGTGAACCAAAAGCTACAAGGTAGTGATAGCGTCATCCAGCAACTACAAGGTACTGGTAGCGTGAACCAGAAAGCACAATGTAGCTGATGCGTAACCACAAGCTACAAGTGTAGCGGACGGAACCAGCAAGCTACAAGTGTACTAAATGCTGAACCACAACTACAAGTTAGCTGAAGCTGAACCACAACTAAAAGTGTAGCATAGCGTGAACCAGCAAGCTACAAGGAGCTGATAGCGTCCCAGCAACTAAAAAGGTAGCTGGAGCGGAACCAGCAAGCTACAATTTACGAAGCGTGAACCAGCAAGCTAAAAGTTACGGTACGTGAACCACAACTACAATGTAGCTTTTTCGTGCCCCGAAAGCACAAGTGTAGCTTTTAGCGTAAACCAGCAAGCTACAAGTGTAGTGATAGCGTAAACCCACAAGCTAAATTGAGCTGGTAGCCATCCAGAAGTAAAATGTAGGGGGTACGTGAACCAAACACATGTAGCTGATGCGTCATCCACAACTACAAGTGTACGGTAGCGTGAACCAAAAGCAACAAGGTAGCTATGCGTGAACCACAAGCTACAAGTGTACTGGTAGCGTTGAAACCAGCAAGCTACAAGTGAGCTGATAGCGGAACCAGCAAGCACAAGTGTAGCTGATAGCGGAACCAGAAAACTACAAGGTAGCTATGCGTAAACCACAAGCTACAATTTAGCGAAGCGTCATCCACAAGTACCAAGGAGCTGGAGCGTGAACCCAAGCTACAATGTGCGATAGCGGAACCAGCAAGCACAAGTGTATGGTAGCGGAACCAGCAAGCTACAATGTAGCGGGAGCGGAACCACAAGCACAAGTTTTTAGCGGACGGAACCACAAGCTACAAGTGACTGAAGCTGAACCAGAAAGCAACAAGGTAGCGGGTACGTCATCCAGCAACTACAAGTGAGCTGGTAGCGTGAACCACAAGCTACAAGTGTACTGATGCGTCCCAGCAAGCACAATGACGGGAGCGTGAACCACAAGCTACAAGTGTACGGGTAGCGTGAACCAGCAAGCTACAATGTAGCTGGTAGCGTCACCAAAAAAGCTACAAGGAAAGCTGGTAGCGTCACCCAGCAACTACAAGTGTACGGGTACCACCCACAGCACAAGTTAGCTGGTACGTCACCACAAGCACAATTGCTGGTACGTCACCCAAGCTACAAGTGTAGCGGTAGCGTACCAGCAAGCTAAAAAGGTACTGGTAGGATCAGCCTAGACACGGGATCCTGAAAAAAAATTTTGGACTGTCAGCCTCAAAGCTTACAGTGAGTTCTCTTTGCACACAGCCCCTTTATAATATCCAGTTTTTGCACCCTAATTAAAAAATTACTCTTTCCGAAATTTTTTAAATCACAAACGCGTTTTCATGTTTTTTTTTCAGAATTACGTTGAAGGGAGTCAGGGTTTATCTGTTAAAGGGGTTTTAAAAAACCGCAAGTTAAAAATGAAGCTTTTAACATTTTGGGTTCTTTATTCTGGAAACGTTTTTGCCAACGGCTTCTTCAGACCTTTGCAGAGAAATGGAAACACGAGGAGGATTTTTGAGGTTTTCCTCCCCCCAGCTTTGGAGTCGAAGTCCATCGCCCGAATACTTCGACCCAGACTGGGACTGATTACCCCAAACCCTCCACCCCCGCTTTCCCCCTTTCTCTGTATCCCAACTGAAGAAGCCGCGGCAAATAAATTTGCAAAAGGTCACACTTATCAATTTTTCCCCTCATCCTTCCCCACACCCACACACACAACACACCACACCGGGGCCAGGGGCTTGGACCGACCCCTGCAACCTCAACAATGAGTACACTACACACAATTTACTCATCTCTTTCCATGAAAAAAATTTTTTCATTAAATTAAAAAAAACAGATACAAAATTTTTTTTTGGAAGTTGGAAAAATCTCCAGTAAAAAGAATAAAATTTTAATTCCTTAGAAACCACGAACATTCGACAGTTACGACAAACCGGAGGGGAATTTTTGGAAGAGACCCGGGAACGCCCCCTAATAGAAGGTTCAAAAGTAAAGAAGGGGCCCCTAAAAAAGGGGCAAGTAATGGAAACCGAAGAAAAAAACAAAACTTGAAGAAAAATTGTGTATTAAAAATCAAAGTATGGGAAACATTTTAAGAATTTTTTTAATTATAAGTAATTTTTTTTAAATTTTTTGCTTTTAAATTCATTTTTAAAAGTTCATTCTGTGTATATATCATACATACATACATACATAAAATACAACAATATAAAATATAATAGATTATATATATATATATATAAATATAAATTTAATATATAATATAATAAAATATATATATTTATATAATATAATATATATAAATTAAAAATATATATAATATATAAATATATATATATAATATATATATAAATATATATTTTTTGCTGCCAAACTGTTGTTAGTCATTAATATAAAACTCTGGTTATTACGGGAAAGGTCAGGCGCTGACACCCCAAATAACAATAAAAAAGACCTGGTAGTGATGTCCGTGTCTTTGTCCAATCACAGAGAAATTTTTTTGCAAGCAGTGACGTAACACATCTAAACCAGTCATAAGCAGCCCCATCAAAAGTGAGCACTGTGTTGAGCCAAAATCAGTTTAATTTCTTCGCATCTAAGTAGTGACGTGAAAATAAATAACAGAAGCTAGCAGGTCCCCGAGGGGGGGGTGAGTCAAAGGGGGTCCCACAGGACGCTGCTGGCACCCCTCAAATTCAAAACACTTGAAGGAATCATAACTTTTTTTTTTAGCACACACACACAACACGCACACACAAAACACACACACAACCACAACACACAAACACACACACACCACACACCACACACACCACACACACAAACACACACACACAAAACACACACACACACATTTATTAATTAATTTTTTAAATATATATTATATAAAAATATATATATAAAATTTTGCCCAATATGTAAAACGGCCAATTTCAAAACCTTTAAAATTAAGTCCTTTCAAAAATTTTCTCTTATACGTTTAAAGATAAATTTTTTTTTATTAATGGTGATGTAAAAATTTATAATTTTTTCACCCAAAAGGGAACTTGGAAAAAATTTTCCCAACCTTATTAAACAAAACAATTTATTTTAAACCTAACCCAACTAAATATATTTTAGATTTGTTTACAAAATTTAATACTAAACAAAACACAATGAAAATAAATTTTTTCGTTAGGTTCAAATATATTGGCGAAATTTTTTCATACACAAATTTTCCCTTGTCCTATATGGCAAATGGGAAAGTTTTCATTTAAGCCAAGATCGAAGTTTGCCATTCGCACGACATATATATATATATAAATTTTAAAATATAATTATATATATATAATATAAATTATTATATATAAATAATTATATTATATATATAATTATATATTAATTAAATAATATGTATATTTTAATGCGTGCCGAATATGTAAAATTTGGGCAAAATTTGCAAGAACTCATTAAAAAATTTAAATCCTTTCTAAAATTTTCTCTTTAAATTTAAAGATATTTTTTTTCTTAATTTAATGTAAAAAATTTTTTAAATTTTTCTCCAAAAAATCTTAGAAAAATTACCTAACCTATTATGACAAAACAATTTATTTTACCTAACCCAACTAAATATATTTTAGATTTTTTTACAAAAATTTTTTAAAACTAAACAACACAGTGAAAATATTTTTTTTTGTTAGGTTTTAGAAAATTTTTGGGGAAATTATTCCATACCAAATTTTTTCTTTTCCTATTGGCAAGATGACGTTGCTATTTAACCCAAAATCACAATTTTGCCTACGGCAAAAAAAACAATTTATAAATATATAAATATATATATATATAATATATAATAATATTTTATTATATAAATATATATAAATAAATAATATATATATATATATATTTTAAAATATATATGTTTTAGGTGAAAAAATTTCTTTTTATACTCTTGTTGTCACGTATTGAGTTTTTTGTTTCATTTAATTTTAAGCTGGAATTTTTTCTTTCTTTTTCTTTTTGGGTTTTATGTCATTATTTAAGTTATTTGTGTTTTTTTTATTTCCAGACAGCAGGTATATAGTAGTATAGTAGTAGAAAAGTAGTAGTAGTATAAATGTATTTGTAGTAAGTAGTAGTATTGTAGATTGTAGTAAAGTATAGAGTATAATAGTATACCCGTTGTAAGTTTTTTTTTTATTTCTAGTTTCTTTTTTTCCCTTTTTGCCCCTTGGTAACGTGTATTCTCACATTATCATCATCATCCACATCATCCTCATCACATCACATCATCACACGCTGATAGTTCACTTTAAAACTTTTGTAAAGGTTAGGGATTCTTGACTGGGGTTGGAGGTTACTCTCGGTCTTATAAGTCTCTTTTTAAAAACTCATAGTTTTAAACCAAACCTACTTAACCAAGCTATGTACCTTAAATATTTTTTTGAATCAGTCGACTTAGGTGGGAAACTGTGCAAGATTCACTTATGTTGGAACCAGTTGGACAAAATAATAATTAAATAAAATAATAATAAAATAATAATAATAAAAATAAAAAAAAAAAATAATAATAATAAAAATAATAATAAAATAATAAAAATAATAATAAAAAAATAATTATAATAATAAAAAAATAATAATAATAATAATAATAATAATAAAAAAAAAAATAATAATAATAATAATAATAATTCATTATTTTTACATACGGTAAAAAGGTATATAACCCTAGCTAATCATGGCATACACTGTAAGAAATCCCCTTTTTTTCAGAAAATTTGGGCAAATTAGGGCTGTTTTGTCCCGGATGCCCCACCATCGACTAACACCCAGGGACCTATTTCCTGCTATTTTAAAGGGAGGAGTAACGTGAGTGAAATGTGTCAACCTGGTGGGAAGATTGACAATCTGAATAGTAATCTGGGCCATTTTTCTAGGGTGTCCCACATGCCAATTTATCCGAATGTGGTCTGTGTTATGTTATTGGCGTGTGTGAGAAAAGGGCGGGATGACACCAGCCCGGGGAAGTTTTAATGTTAGTTTTTAAACCCAGGGGGGGGGAAATTGAAGTTTTTGTAGGTGTGAATATCCTACACACTTATGCTCTCCCCCTCCCCTCCCTCTCTCTCTCTCTCTCTCCTCCTCTCCTTCCCTGCTTTTCTATCCTTTACTCATTTAAAAAAAATCAAGATAGCTCTTTTTCTACTATAGACACAAAGATATTTCTTCTCATATTTTGCTTCAATGCAGAATTTTCCTCTCTCTCCCTCTCTCTTTCTCCCCCTCTCTCTATCCCTCTCTCTCCTCTCTCTCTCCTCCCCTCCTCTCCACCTCTCTCTCCCTTTTCTCCTCTTTCTCACCATAACAAAAATAAACCCATAAAATCCCCTTTGGGACACCGAGCTGAATAAATCCCCTCCCTGAGAACCATAAAAAATGGGGGTTTCGTATATAAATTTTTTTTTTTGTTTTGTCTTTTCTTTTTTCAGAAATTTTAAAGAGGACATAATTTTCTCTTGAGTGTTTTAATTACCTTTTTTTTGTACATTTCTCGTTTGTTTTCTTCCCCGTTTTGGGGGTTTTTAAAAAAGGAATAAATGACCTGGTTTGTAGTGTATTGTAACTGTTCTTTTGGAGGAAAAAATGAACATTTTTAAAGTACCATCCTTTCAGGACTGAATCATTGTGTATTTTAGCCATCCTTTCAGATGAATCATTGTGTATTTTACCACCTCAGGACTGAATCATTTTGTATTTTAGCCACCTTTCAGGGCTGATCATTGTTATTAACCATACCACGGGCGGAATAAACCCGCGATTAAGAGTCCAAAACCCCCAACCGTCGCGTTTGCCCACTGGGCCCAGCCCCAAAAGATTCCCTCCAATGGTAATTCTAGGTATATTTCGTGGATGGGGTTGTTTGCAATCGTGCTTACGATTTCGTATCATATTTTGTGTATTTATACATCCTTGCAAACTGAATCATTTTGTATTGTAGCCACCTTGCGGGGCAGGATGTCTACATCAGGAGCCCCCATCCTGCGGGCCGAAAGCCGCATGTGGCCCTTTTAGGAAAGGATTCGGGCCCCCACATAAATTCCTCTTATTTAGGTTTC
>NW_026467332.1:0-12830 GCF_026875155.1 Cherax quadricarinatus
AATTTTGATGTATATACTGAGAGATATATCCCGAAAAATACACCCCCTTTCCTCTTCTCCTCTTCTCTCTCCTCTCTTTTTTTTATATTATATATAAATATATATAATATTTTATATTAAAAAATTTAAATAAATATATATATGCATATTTTATATATATATATATATGCATAATAATATATTATATATATTATATGCATATATATATATATACATACATCTGGTTTTCCCCTTTTTTAAATAGCTCTTTTTCTTTTTTATTTCTTCTTTTGTCCATGGGGAAGTGGAAAAGAATCTTTCCTCCGTAACCCATGGTGTCGTATAGGCGACAAAATGCCAGGAAAAGGCTAGAACCCCTTCTCCTGTATCATTTACAAAAAAGAGAAAAAGAAAACTTTATAAAACTGGGAGGGTTTAAATTGCGTGGATGTAGTGCGGGACAAGAAAAAATGATTGCTGATTTATGAATGAAAAGAAGTTGGATGCCCTGGCTCTAAGCGAAAAAAAGCTAAAGGGGGTGGAAGATTTCGTGGGGGGAAATAAAGGGTTTTAATCTGGAGTATCGAAGAGTTAGGAAAAGGGAAGGGGTAGCAGTAATTTTAAATGTCAGTTATGGAAGGAAAAAAAAGAATATGAATGTGAAAAATTCAAGAATTTTGGGGAAAAAAGTAAAGGTTGGTGCGAGAAGGGTCAAATAACGTGTAAGCCCCGGGAGAAGGAGGAATAAGAGGAGAGAGAGGTTTTGGGAGATTTTAAGTAAATGTATAGGACCTTGAACCAAGTGAGAGAGTAATTGTGGTAGGGGACCTGAATGCTAAAGTAGGGGAAATTTTAGAGAGGTGTGGTAGGGAAGTTTGGGGTGCCAGGTGTAAAAATAATGGGAGCCCTTTGATTGAAAATTTTTATAGAAAGGGGTTTAGTTATAGGGAATCATTTTTAAGAAAAAGAGGATAAATAATATACAAGTATTTAGGGCGAAAAGACATAGTTTGTTGGATTATGAAATTTGGTAGATAAAAGACGCAATAGACTTCAGGTGTACATGTTTTTAGAGGGCCACCCGATATATCAATCCTTTCTAGTTGTAGCTACACTGAGAGTAAAAGGGTAGATGGGATAAAAGGGGAAGAATGAAGCATCAGGGAAGAGAAAAGGTAAAGGTTTTTTAAACTAAAAAGGGGGCAGTTGGGGTAAATAAAAAACAGCTATTGGAGGATAGAGGGGGCAAATTTGAGAGCATAGGAAAAAGGGGGGTCGAAGGGGTAGGGGGTAGGTTTTAAAAATGTGTTTTTAAAAGTGTTCATAAAGAATTTTGTTGTTACAGGAAAGGGGGGTGCAGGGGGAAAGAGGAGCGTTTGGTGGAATATGATGTAATGAGAGTAGTAAGGGAGAAAAAGTTGCATATGAAATTTTTTTTTCAAAGTAAAAAAGTGATGCAAGGGGGGAAGAGTATATGGGGGAAAAAAAGAGAGAGGTTAAGAGATTTTTTAAAAACCCAATTTTAAAAAGAGGCAAATGAAGGGGTGGGTGAGTTTGTTATAAACAAATTTTGTTTGAAAAATAAAAAAAAGTTTTGGAGTGGTTTTAAAAATTTAAAGGGAAGCCTAAGAACAAAGGGATTTGTAAATTAAAAAAGGGAGAGGAGAGTTTTTTTTAAATGGAGAGTTAGAGGTTTTGGGGAAGATGGAGGGGAATATTTTGGGAATTGTTAAATTTTTTGATGAAGATGGGGAAAAGCTGGGGATTTCGGTATGGGAAAAAGGGGGGGGGAATAAAATTTGTGGGAGGGGGAGGAAGAGCCAGTTTTGATTTTGGGGGGGAAAGTTCGTGAGGCAGTGGGGAAAAATGAAAGGGGAAAAGGCGGGGGCCGGGTTTGAGGGGAAATAAAGATAGAAATTTTTAAAAGCGGGGGGAAATAAAAGTTTTGGAGGGGTTGGGTTTGCAATTTTTTTTAAATAAAATATATGGAAGAGGGAAAGGGGTCCCTTTTGGGTTTGGGCAGAGAGCATGCATAGTTCCTTTGTAAAAAAGGAAAAAGGGGGATAAAAAGAGTGAAAAAAATTATGGGGGAAAATAAGTCTGTTGAGTGTACCGGGGTAAAGTGTATGGAAAGAGTTATAATTAAAAGAATTAAGAGAAAGACGGGAATAGGATGGGCAATGAAACAAGGGGGCTTTGGGAAAAGGGTTTTGGGGGGGTGTGAGGGCCAGGTTTTTTACAGTGAAAACATAGAAGTGAACAGTATTTAGATAAGGTTTAAAGAGGTCTTTTTTGCTTTTATGGTTTTAGGAAAAGGCGTATGACAGGGTGGGAAAAGGGGGGGCCAATGGGGCAGATGTTGCAATTTGTAGGGTTGAGGAGGTGGGTTTTACTGAAACAGTGAAGAGTTTTTACGAGGATAGTGAGGCTCAATTTGGGAGAAAGGAGGAAAGAGGGAAATTTTTTCCCATAAAAGTGGGCCCTTAGACAAGGATGTGTATGTCCCCGGGGGTTTTTAATATTTTTAAATTAGAGGGGGTTTTGTAAGAAAAAGTAAATGCGGGGGGCTTGGAAAAGGGGCGTGGATTTTAAAAGAAAAAGAATAAACACAAAAAAGTGGGAGTTGCCCCAACAGCTGCTTTTTGCTGTGACTTTTGTGCTCTTGGGGGTTTCCTGAAAAAGTTGGCCCAGGGGTGGATAAATTTTTGGGGGGTAGGGTGGGGAAAAAAAGAAAAAAAAATTAAAAAGGGGGAATACGGAAAGAGTAAGGTTATGAGGATAACAAAAAGATTAGGTGATAAAAAGTTTAAATATAGATGGAGGGAAAAGAGAAAGGAGGGAGTGAACGTATTCAGATATTTGGGGAGGGACGTTTTCAGCGGATGGGGCTATGAAAGATGAGGGAATCATAAAATTTAAAGAGGGAAAAAAAAGTGAGGGGTTTACCTTTTGGAGTTGTGGGACAAAAACTTTTTCCTTGGAGGCCAAAAAGGGGGAAAGTATAGGAAATTTTAGTTTTTAAACCCAAAAGCTCTTATTGGGTGTGGGAAACGTGGGGGGGTTAAAAGTTGCAGCGAGGGGAAGGCCCGGGGGGCCCGGGGAGATGTCATGTCCCGGGGGGCAATGTGTGGTTTTGAATAAAAATGCAGAGAAATTTGTAGTTTGGAAAAGTTTTGGAGGAGGTGCGGGTTTACCAAACCCGGGTTTTCCGAAAGGGCCCGAGGGAAAGGGTTTTTGAGGTGGGTTTGGACATGTAGAGAGAATGGAGGGGAAACAGAATGACTTCAAGAGGTAAAATCCTTTTAGTGGAAGGAAAGGGGGGGTTTGGGGTCGGCCAGGAAAAGGGTTGGGGGGGGGGGGTAAAGGAGGGGTTTTTTGGGGGCGAGGGGGTTGGAACCCCTTTCCCGCAGGGATGCATGAGCGTGTTAAAATAGGGGGTGAAAAGAGACCAAAAAGGTTTTTTTAAAACTTGACGTGCTGTTGGAGTTGAGCAAAGTTTAAAATTTTTTGAAGGGGTTCAGGGGAAAAAACCCGGGAGGCCGGACTTGAGTCCCGGAGGGTGGGGGAAAAGTGCCTGCACTCTGAAGGGGGTGTTAAAGTTGAAGTTTAAAAACTTAGGGGTTTTAAAACACCCTTTGGCCCAAAACAGTGATGGAGTGAATGATGGGAAAGTTTTTTTTTTTTCGGGGGCCCCCCCCTGCCTTGGGGGAATCGGGCAGTGGGGATAAAAAAAAAAAAAATAAAAAATATATATACCCCTAAAAGATATACACCGAGAGGTGCATATCCCCCCGTATTATACAATGAGAAATTTTGAATTTCTTTTAATTCTGAGACATATGAGTACCCCAGGGAAGAGTAAAAAATAAAAACCAAAAGATAACTGATGAACCCCAGACCCGGGGAGCGAGGGGAGAAAGAGGGGGAAACGTAAAAAAAAGCGCGGGGAGCAGCAGACAAAAAGGGGTGGGTAGCAACACACTGGAGGGTGCAAAAGACAACACGGGGGGTAGCAACAGACACACTGGAGGGTTTGCAGCAGACAGCAAAGGGGGGGGTAGCAAACAGACAACAACCCGGGGGGGTAGCACAGACAAACACGGGCGGGGGGGCCCGCACCTGGGGTACGTGTTTTTTCCCCCTTTAGGTTTTCGTGTTTGGGCGCCCACGCCTGACTCAGGCAAACCCCCACACCTCAGAGTTCCCAAAACCCGCATACCAAAACCTGGGTTTCCCCTTAAAAAAATACCTTAGTTTAAAATCAATTCATAACCCTATCTCAGTAACATTCTCATGTGGTTTTGAATTTTGGGGGTTTTTTCAATGTTGAAGCATCAATATGTCGTGGCGAAAAGGAAAAATTTGGGCATTTAGCAAAAAATATTTAAAAAACAAGCCCTTTTTTTTAAGTTTTTTCTTTTTTAATTTTATAATATTATATTATATATATATTATATATTATTATATAAAATATAAATTTTAAATTTTTGTTTTAATTTTAAAAATTAAAAATTTTGTACCAAAAGAACCTTTAAAAAATTACCTAAACCCTTTTTATAACAAGCTCAAATTTTTTTAGCCTAATTTAAAATATTTTATAAATGTTTTGTGGGGGGGATGTTGGGGGTTTGAAAGCTTTTCCCGACGCCCCTCATTTTTTTTGCTAAAATACGTCAATTATCCCCACTTTTAAAACGAAAAAATACTGCTACCAAATTTCATTTTCAGGGAGAAAACCTTGACCTGAATGTAATTTTTTAGATTTATTTCTTTTCTATGACGCGATAAAAATTCTGCCCCCGAGCGGGACGTCAAACAATATTATAGGTTAGTTTTTTGGGCCCTTTTTAACCCGACTTGTTGACAATACCTGTCGTGTAAATTCCGCCTGAGATTACCTTTTTGGGGACAGTGTGTCCCCCTTACCAGCAGGTGAAAAAAAGCCCGCCCTTGCCCGCAGGGGTTTTGGGCACACAGGTGTGAACAAAATGGGTTTATTACCCGCAAAGATGAGGGAAAAATACAAATGAGAAAAATTGGGGTTTTAAAACATTAAGAGAATGGAGTATTCCTAAATCTAAAGTTAAACTTCTCCATGTTTTTTTGTTGGCTTTAGAAAATCTGCAGGAGAGGGAAACGTTGGAAAAAAGAGAAACATTTGCTTTTAATAAACTTTCCCTTAGTTGCACAAGCATGTTTTTATATGACGTATTGTTACAAGCTGGCACTTTTTGACCTATTATTATTATTATTATTATTATTATTATTAGAGCCATGGTAATTCCATAAGCTAAGAAATATATACCTGCTTCCTATGTGCTCTTCTCCCCCCCTTCTCACTTCTCTCCCCCTCCACTCTCCCCTCTCCTCTCCCCCACCTCTCTCCCCTCTATCACTCTCTCCCCTCTCACAACACTATAAACAAAGATACCAGTTATAATTTCATTTTAAATTATAAATGTCTTATTTTCCCAGGTATATTCATATCCCCTAAATGGCTCCCAGTGACTTGCGAAAAAATATACACAGTGTAGTGCGGGGCCTTGTAAAACCCAGTTTTTATTTTTCTCAGCTTTTTCCCCCAAATTTTTTTAAAATGGACCAAAAGAGTAGACCAAAACTGTATTAGATAATTTGGAAATTATAAACTACAAGGACCATTGTAAAACAGATCAGAAAAGATATTTTCCATTTAGAGAACGACAATAATTATGTAACATGTGAAAAAATAACAATAACGACAATAAAATATAATTTATAAAAATTAATGATAATAATAACTATATTATTTTTATTATCATAACCTTTCCCGTTGAGCAAAATTGACAAGTGCTTAAGGTTTGAAGCCGATATGAACAGGCATTCTCTAGTTATCACAAGAAACCAATGTTTTCTAAATTTCTTTTAACTATGTTAGTGTACTGACAAACCTGCGTCATCGCAACGGAAACTTACAAGGAAATCAATAGTTCTGCGATGTTTCGGACGTTAGCGACAGGAAACGTTCAGATAACAAAATTTCCAAATGTGATGTAAATGGTTTTTGGAAAAACCCGTGGAAATAACCACAACAACAATAATATAATAATAAAATAATAAATATAATAATAATTGTAATAATATAATTTAATAATAAAAAATAATTTTTATTTTACAAGTACATGATACAACTTATAAGATCATTAGCTGACATCAATGACTAACTATACAGAAAGACCCTTGTAAGCAGAGCAGTTCGAGCAACTTAGGTTAATTTTGTCCCCGGATGCGACCCACACCAGTCGACTAACACCAGGTACCTACTTACTGCTAGGTGAACAGGACAGTAGGTGTCTTAAGGAAACACGTCCCCATTGTTACCCCCGAAACATTGATGTCTTGGTTCGATCCCGTCCGGGGATCGAACCAAAGGACATCAATGTGTTTCGCTAACAATGGCTTCTTCAGTCCATACAGAGAATAAGTGAGGAGGAGTTTGAGGTGATCAGTCCCTCAGCCCAGAGTTTTCCTTTTTTAAAGCAAAAGTAGCACCTACACACCCCCAAAACAATTTAGAACTTTTTTATAAGTAGGATACACCTGTGGTGAAAGTTTGAAGCCGACGCAAAGACGATTTTCAACAAGTTTTGGGCAAAGAAAAATTGGTTATAATCGTAATCATTAATTTTTTGAAGGGGTGGAGGGTAAGCCAGTGGAAGGCCTCGGAAGGTGACCAAAAACTCGAGCTTTGGGTCATCCTATGACTAAGACCAGCGTCAGGAAACGCTTGTCCTTTTCCTGATAAACCTTACCTAACCTAATCCTATCGCATAAAAAACCAAAATATCGACGGTCTTTATTGCCCAGACGGTACCTGTTAAGGCCGGGCGTTTGAAGATATGAATCCAGTCGGATGAGGCATTTCGAGTTACCATGAAAAGTCCCTTTGGGGGAATTAAAAAAAAATCAGACAAAACCCATGAGCTTTCCCTTAGGGATATATTGTAAGGCATTCCAGTGGGGGAAAACCCAATGATAGCTTTGGTTAGGTAAGGTAAGGTTCGTCAGGAAACAGGACAAATGTTTCTGACGCGGGTCTTAGTCATATGTTAACCCGCAGCTGGTGCTTTTGGCCCTCTGACCGAGGCCTTCCGCTGGCTTAACCCTCCACAATAAAAGCTTTGTTCTACAATGTGATCCTCTTCACTATGTAAACAATGCGCCATTGGAACCATATACAGGAGGAGTTGAATCGCTTATGAGGCCCCCCTTGTTTTACAAGTGAACACGGGAAGGCACAGGAAGACACTCAAAGGGTCCAGGTGCATGTGGATACACAAACCCCCATACCCTGACACGTCGGGACACTTCAAGTCACGTCAGGATACGTTCGACACCCATCACAGCATACACTCAGAACCGCCAGGCACAAAAAAAATGGGTATGGAAGGAAAACCAATATGACAATGAATGAAAATGGCAAAAATTTTGTAGACTCAAACCCCAAGACACGCTAAGACTGTCCAAGCACGACTAGACACGCCTAACACGTTACCAAATAAAAAACATCTCAAGTTTACTCTCCCACAGCGTGAAGTTTAGCTTCCACCTCTATTACTGACAGAAACCCATGTGTAGGCGAACGTTTATCAATAAAGATACCCCAAATGTTTTCACATTACTCGCATGTCCGGGGGTTTCCCCTCTCTTTTTAAATTTAAACCAAACTCGGTGACCGGGACCGGCTAAGATTAATTACCTGCACTGGGGGGGCAATTTGTTAAAAATTTAAACTACGGGTTTTTTTCCCTGTGATGCTGTGGAATAACGCGGGGAGGGGGAAACCTCACGTTTCCCCTGGGGGAGGAAATGAGATGTTGAGTTATTGTATCAATATGGGGGTCGTGTGGCAGTCCACCAGGGTACTTGGGAAGGATTGCACCAATTCCAGGATTCATTTAAATTTGCGCTGTAATAAATTCGCTCGGTGTAGGAATGTTGGCTTATTATTTTTGGGGGGTAAGGGAGAAGGGGAGGGGAAAGGGGGAGGAGGAAGAAAAGAGAGGAAAGGGGGAATGGATGGAAAAAGGAAATTGTTTATGTGCACAAACCCAAAAAAACCCCCCAAAAAAACCCCCCAAAAAAACAACAAAATTACCATCCATACAACAAAACCCCAAATAAGGCGTAAAAAAGGGGGAAATTTTAAAAATCAAATGGGTCAGGGATGTTGGGAAGTATTTTCAGTCATAGAGTTGTGGGAAGTGAAAAATGGGAGTAAAGTGGGAGAAGGATAATAGCTTTTAAGAAGAGATAGATAAAGTAGGGGGGAGGGAGGAAGTGAACCCCTTAGTGCAAAGGAAGAGGGGGGGCCAGGAGTGTGATCGATGTGCAAAAGATCTCCCGGGGGAAAAAAAAACCCTTACCGACGTTTTCCCAAAACGAATTTACACACAGTTTGACTTTGTAAAGGGTAAGATGGACCAAAACGTTTTTTAGTAAATATGTCGAAATGTTTGCTTAGGGTTTTTATCAAAACCCCATTTTAGAATTAGACCAAAGTTATGGAAATAAACTTTTTTTAAAATCCGAAAACTTTTTAAAAAAATTATTGTAAATATGCTTTTTTGGCAACGTTTCGCCCCCCACATGGGTCTATCAAAAAAAAATGTTTTTTGGATTGAAAAATCCACTGTGTGGGCAAAAACGTTGTCAATATTTGTGTTTTTTTTCCCCATAAAGGTTTATTGCATTGTACTTCACTTTTACTCAAAAATATTTTTTGTTCAATTATTGGGATATTTTTTAGTTTTAAAGAAAAATTATATACTTATTCGACGTTTGGGTTCGTCTTGAATCAATGTATAATTTGGGAAGGGCCAAAAAGTCGTTACTTTTGAGTGTGACTTTATATTCTCGAGATTTTTCGGTTTCCGATTTCAGTTTTTGGAAATGGTTTTTACATCCCTCTGCCCCCCGTTCTAAATAATAATTAAAACTAAGGAAAAACCCTTTTGTACAGATCCCTTTTCAGGATCCTTTTCTTTTTGTTCGTAAGCATCGTTTCCCTTTTAGTCCCTCTTTTGTAAAGTTTGAGGGGTTGGGTAACTTTCCTGTGCTCTTATTTGATGTTTTAATTTTCCTGTAAAGGGGGAAATTTTCCCTAGTGAGATACCAATATTGAGGTGTGCTTAATTTTCAATTGACGATATTGTTTCCCCGGAAAAATCCATGTTTAAACGCACTTTTTTATTAAAAACTTTGGGACACAGTGTTAGATTTTTTAAATGGCGTGAAATGACGAGAAAAAAAACAAATTTTTGAGGAGGGTTTTACTCTGCAGGTCTCGTTCGGTAAGCCACATAGCCGTTAGGTTTTTATTTAAAAAAGTTTCATACCAGTGGGCTTTTCAGTCGAGTACAGAAAAGTTGATAAAAGGGAGAAGTATTTAAAGCGATGTAATCACCCCATCACCTTGAAGTTTTGGGTGGTCAGCCCCTCAGTTGGAAAAGGTTTTGTTCCAGTCTGAAACAATAGGGATCGGGTGTGGTATTTTATATAATTTTAATTTTCGGTTCTTTTAAACTGGCCCATAAAAAACTTAGAGATTACAAAGTCTGTTTTAAAAAAGAATTTTTTATGAAAAGGGGTGGGTTTGTGGATTAAAACCCCAGTAATTGGGGGGAAAAATTTGGCCCCCCGGGCAAGATGTCTGAAAAAAAGACTCTGCAACCCTGCGGTTTTTGGCTTGAGATGGTTTTAAAAAAGGGAGAGTAAAAGGGGAAGATAATGGTTTGTAGAAGTGGTGTTGGAGGAGCAGAAAGTGAGTGGGGTACAAAACGGTGAGCTAGGGAGAGCTTGGGATGTAGAGCCGTGGCGGTTAGGGGAGGCAGAACTACGGGGAATATGTTATCATTTTCGATCGTGAGCAAAAGTGGGTGTGTGTATTGAAAAATAAAATGGTATTTTAAAAAACGGAAGGTTGTTAAGGGAAGCCCCAAAATGCAAAGTTAGGTATTTTATTTCGAAACGTTTGCCTACAAGTAGGCTTTTTTTGTCGAGTACAGAAAAATACTCGACTGAAAAGCTACTGTGTAGGGGGAAACGTTTGAAAAAAAAATAACTGTTTATATGTGGTTTAACAACGGGAGGGTTTGTAACCCAGCCCGCATAATAAAGAATTAAGACATGTGTGAAACCTGGGCCTTTAATGACATTTTTAATTAGGATGGATGTTGCACAAGGTCCAATTTTTACCCTTTTGGTTTGTAACTGTAAAATGTGTAAAACTTGCATTAACTGTATAATAAAATGTTAACGTTTTTTAGATTTTCATCTCCTGTTCCCTGGCCCGGGAAAATGCCCCAGGGATATTTTTGGCCGTCAAACTTTGATGAAGGGCAATTTGCCCCAACGATCATTGCGCCGGCCCCAAGGCCGAAAGGGCAAAAGACCCAACGGATTTGGTGTGATGCCCGTTGGTAATGTCCATTTAGTGAATGTTGTCGGCGAAGTTCGTCGGGCAAATGTCCGGGAATCTCCCGTAACTGTGCGAGTTTTAAGTTACAAATGGGGGTAAGTGGTTACAGAAGTACCTGTAAGGGAATTGTAAAGTCCCGTTGTGTGGTGCAGGGGTGTTACGGAAGTTTGTTGGTAGTGTTTAGAGAAAGTTTGGTGAAGTAGTTACGGAATGTTTGGTCGTGTAATTGTTAGAGAAGTTGTTGGTGTGTTGTTCAGAGAAAAATTTTGGGGGTAGAGTCGTTACAGGAATGTTTGGTGGTAGAGTTGTTCAGAGATGTTTGGTGGTAGTAGGTCATTTCTGAGCATTTTTAAGAGAATGTTTGAATTATTGTTTTGTGTTGGGTTTTTTGGGGCGTAAAATTTTTGGGGTGGAAGGAGAAAAAGAGAGGGAGGGGGATTATGAGTTGCAGAAAAAAATTTTATGGGTGGCGAGGATGAGAGGGATGGGGCCGATTTTGGGGGGATCAGAGAAGAGTTTCGTTGTGTGATAAGCGTGGGGGAGGGAAAAATAAGTTGATTTGCTTTTGTTTTGGGTGGGAGTCAGGGGGGGAAAAAGGTGGGAAAGGGGTTTTTTTAGGTTTATGTGGCGAAGGAACTTCCTTGTGAAAAAATTTGGGTTTTCTTTGTCGAAACGTTTCATTCACAGTGCCCCCTTAGTAAATACAGAGCAGGGTTGTAGTAGAGGAAAGAGGGGATGAATACTATTTCTAAAGGTTGGTGAACAACTAATTATGTCATTTTATACTTTCCCTACTGCCTTGTATTTACTGAAAAAGTTTGTGTAAGGAAAAGTTTCAACAATAAAAATAATGATGTCACGTGTTTTAATTTTTTACCACTTCTCTGATTAAGTAATATCACACTTTCAGTGTCCTTAGAGAGAGAGAGAGAGGGGAGAGAGGAGAGAGAGAGGGGAGAGAGAGAGGAGGAAAAGGAGAGCGTGGTACGCCTAGTACCCTGTTTGTTTATTAAAGGCTCAGGACAAGAGGATAAATTCATTTGCAGTGGAAAACGAGATTAACCCCAATAAATTAGTTTTTGAGGGTTGCTAGAATGTTCTTGGCGTGGTTGCAAAAAGTATGAAATTTTATGTGCAAATTTTGCAAAGATTATAGTGTGATAATAAAGGATTTTTTATGAATTTTGGATGAATTTGGTAGGGTGTGAAAAGAAGAAAATTTAAAAGGGGAAAAAGGAAAAAAGTAAGGGTTTGGGTAAAAAAAGATTAGGGATGAAAGATTTAATATAGATTGGGGGGAGGAGTATGGAGGAGGTGAAAGTATTGATATTTGGGGGGGAGTGTCAGGGTTTGGGGTTTTGAAAGATGAGGTGAATATGAAATTTATGAGGGAAAAAAAAGTGAGTGGTGCATTAGGGTTGGGAGACAAAAAAACTTTGTCCTTTGGGGGAAAGAGGGGAAGTATGGGGGGTTAGTTTTCCAAGTTTATTGGGTGAAGGTGGGTGATGATGTTGCAGCGAGGAGAAGGCTGGAGGCAGTGGAGATGTCAGTTGAGGGAAAGTGTGGGGTGAAAATAATGCAGAGAAATTTTAGTTTGGAAGTTAGGAGGAGGGCGGGGTTACCCAAAATGTTGTAGAGGGTGAGGAAAAGGGGTTTTTGAGGTGGTTGGAGTAGAGGAATGGGGCGAAAAGAATGACTTTAAGAGTGTATCGTTGTAGTGGAAGGAAGGGGGGAGGGGTCGGTAGGAAGGGTTGGAGGGAGGGGGGTAAAAGGGGGTTTGTGTGGCGAGGGGTTGGATTCCAGAGGGATGCGTGAGGTGTTTGATGGGTGAAAGGAGACAAAGGTTTTTTAATATTGCGTGTGTTGGAGTGTGGGGCAAAGTAACATTTATAAAGGGGTTTAGGGAAACCCGGGAGGGCCGGGACTTGAGTCCCGGAGATGGGGGAAATACAGTGTGCACTTGAAGAGGGGTGTTAATTTGAGTTTAAAAAAAAATAGTGTAAAAACCCCTTTGGCAAGAAGTGATGGAGTGAAGATGGTGAAAATTTTTTTTTTTGGGCCCCCCTCCCTTTGGGGGAATGGCGGTTTTTGTAAAAAAAAAAAAAAAAAAAATATATAATATATATTTATATATATTATATTAATATATATTATATTATTATATATTTTTCCATGTGTTACTTACGTGATTATCTTGTGTTATGCCATTATGTGATTATCTGTGATTATGCTATGGATTATCTATTGTCCATATGGATTGTGGATTTGTATGTGATTATTTTGCGATTAATTATACGTGTGATTTTCTATGCGATTATGTGATATATCAATTCCGTTACCCGTTATTTATATATATAAATTATATTATATATATATAATATTTTATATTTAT
>NW_026467333.1:0-12139 GCF_026875155.1 Cherax quadricarinatus
ACATAAAAAATAAACCCTGAAAAAGGTAACACAAAACATTATAACCCTGCACAACAACAAAAGTAACATTAAAACCCTGCAAAAGCTAACATAAGTAAATTTCCCCCTGCACAAGTAAATCAAGCAACTTTAAATGCACAAGCAAAACATCAAGTAACATTATAACTGCACAAGCAACATCAAGTAACGTAACCGCACAAGCTAACAAAGAAAATTTTAAAAACCTGCACAACCTAACATCAATAACATTAAAACCTGCACAACAAATCAAGAAATTTTAACTGTACAAGCTAAATCAAAAAAATTTAATAACCTCACAAGCTAACATAAGTAACTTTATAACCCACAACCCAAACATCAAGTAACGAAAAATGCACACTAACTCAAGCAACTTTAAAAACCGAAAAGCAAACACAAGAAAAATTATAACCTCAAAAACAACAAAAGTAACATTATAACCTCACAAGCAACATAAGAAACATTATAACCTGCACAAGCTAAAAAAGAAACTTTAAAACCGCACAAGCTAACACAAGCAACATTAAACCTGCAAAAGCTAACACAAGCAACATTAAAACCCTCAAGCTAACAAAAAGTAACTTAAAAACCGCAAACAACTCAAGTACATTAAAACCCTGCAAAACCAACATCAAATAACTTTATAACCTGCAAAAGCTAACACAATAAAAATTATAACCCCACAACTAACATCAAAAACCCTTATAAATGCACAATCTAAAACAATAACTTTTAAAACCCTGAAAGCTAACATAAATAACATTAAAACCCTGCAAAAGCTAACATCAAAAAACTTTAAAACCTGCAAAAGCAAACATCAAGTAAATTAAACCTGCAAAGCTAACATCAAAAATTATAACCTGCACAAGTAACATCAAGTAACATTAAACCCTTAAAAGCTAACATCTAAAAATTAAACCTGCCAAGCAACATAAGTAACATTATAACCTGCACCATAACATCAAGAAAATTATAACCTCACAAGCTAACTCAAAACATTAAAACCCTGCAAGCTAAACAAGAAACATTATAAGCACAGCTAACTCAAAAACTTTAAAACCCGCACAAGCTAACATCAATAACATTTAAACCCTGCACAAGCTAACATCAAGTAATGCTTTCTTTGCGATCAAACATCAACAATAAAACTTTAAAGGGTCACCACAGAGTAATTTCCGGTTTTTAAAAAATAACCCAACAAAATTGGGGTTAACCCCCAACCCCCGAAACTCGCCTCCTTTTTCAAACGAGGCATCAGTATTGAAACATGTCTTACAATTGTTATAGATTGATAAAAAGGAAAGTGCAAAACTCGTATGGTAAAATTAGCGCCTGGGGGAATGGGGGGCTTAAAATTTTGGATCTAAGCAAGAGGAATTAAGTCGTTTCCCCTTGGCCCAAGACCCTCCCCACATAAAAGGCAAAAAAATGAAAAATAATCCTTACGTTTTCGAGAACAGAAGTGGTAAAACGGCATCAAAAATCCTTTAAGAGGGGGCGTAAATTTTCCCGTTTTAATAAGTTCATTTTTCCCCTAAAATTTTTCCCTTTGCCCATAATTACTATCAGTTTGTTTTGTCTGCTTGTAAGGTGAAGTCCGGGATTTTCCTTTAATTCAGTTAATTTAAAATCTTTGATGAAAATTTGGGTGGGTTGGTTTCGTCAGACCTCTGAAATCCCCCCGGGCTTGTCTTGCATTTTTAATACCGCCTGTCTGCGATTGTTTGCAATTAATATTAATATATATATATATATAATATATATATATATATATATAATATAATATATATAAAATATAAATATATATATTGCTGTAAAGAGTTATGGGATGGAGGCTGGGGTTGGTGTGTGAAGGGGGGGGAGAATACTTCCCCGTAAAATAGGTCTTAACAGGATGGAATGTCCCCAAATTTTTGTTTAAACTTTCATAGATGGGTTTAAAAGAAGTAAATCTGGGGTTTTGGGGGAAGGGGGGGGGAAAATTATGGGAATAAATAAAAAAAGGGAATGGGCCAAAAAAAAACTTTTTTGGATGATACTGGCTTATGGAGATTCTAAAAAAAAAGTTAAAAGTTAGTGGACTTTTTTGGGGGGTTGTGTAAATTTTGAAATTTTGAAAGTGAACATAAAAAGTCAATGAGAGGGTAAAAAATTTTTTAGATAAAAAAAAAAGAAAAATTGGAAAAAGTATAGGGGAAGAAGTGAATGTTTTAGTTTTTGGGAGTTGATGTGTCAACGGATAGTTTTATGAAGGATGAGGCAATCAAAACGATGAAGGAAAAAAGGTGAGTATGCATTGAGGTATATGGGGAGACAAAAAAAAACATTATTATGGGGGAAAAAGAAGGGAATTTATAAAGTGCAGGGGTCCCAACCCCTCTTATAGGGGTTGTGAATTTGGGGTTGTAAATGTGCACAAAGGGGGGGTTGGAGGCGGGGAGTTTCCCCTAAGGGCAATGTTGGTGTAAAATTTGTAGAAAATTGGGGGGGAAATTAGGAAAGGGTGTGGAGTTAAAAAAAAAGTTTAGTCAGGGGGCTGAAGGGGGTTTTGTAGGTGGTTTGGTTATTTAGAGAAATGGATAAAAAGTAAAATACATGGAGAGTTTTAAAAAATCTTAGGGAAAGGAGGGGGATAGGGGTGTCCTCGAGAGGCTGGAGGGGGAAAAGGGAGGTTTTGTGGGGGGGGGTTGGGACTTCCCACAAGCATGCGCGGGTGTTAGAAGGAGTAAATGGAGACGAAAGGTATTTGGGGGACCTAAAACCCTGTTGAAGTGTGAGCAGGTAATTTTAGTGGAAAGAATGGGGGAAAAGGTTTTATTTTCAAAAAGCCGAACTTTAGCCCTGGAAAGGGGAAGTACAATGCCTGATTTTAAAAGGGGGGGTTTGGATATTCAGTTTGGAGGATTGTTTTTATATTTTTATACGTATATGCTTCAAAATGTTGTGTTCTGAAACTCTGAAAAAACATTTTTATGTGTGAGTGAGGTGAAAGTGTTGAATGATGATGAAAGTTTTTTCTTTTAGGGATTTTCTTTTTTTTTGCCTTTCAAAAGACTCGTACACAGGTGACAACGAGGTGGTGAGGTAAGGGGGTTTAAAGTTAGTTTAGGGGAAGGATGGAAGGTGACTAGAGCGTCCCATCAACAAATCATATACTATTGCTAGCAAAATACCTCTCCAGCTGAGGTAGTGGATCGGGTTGAGGTCAATGTGTCTTTAAGGTAACTATGGGGGCCCTGGGTGACTCGCCATCCCCCAACCCCAAAATTACCAATCCCCCACACAACTTGCCCTTCGCCCAAATCCTACCCTACCCACCCCAATTTGGGCCGGCAACCTGCCAATCGGGGTGGCGCATCCGCCCAGCCCCCAGCGTCGCTGCCTCTCTCTTCTTCCCCAAACGTGAGAAAACTGGTGCGCTCTTTAAACTCGTTAGTTTTAACAAGCCTTTCCCCCCGTTTTCATTGGGCGCGCCTGAAGTTATATTTGTGTGATGTTTAAACCTTTAGCCAACCGCACCAACCCTCACCACCAATCCTCATAGCCAGCCACAAGCCCCAATTTCAAGCCACCACCACAACCCCAATCCCAGCTAAAGCACCAATCACCACCACCAATCCTCTTTTGCCCCCCCCCAATCCTCATAGCCAGCCACCAGACAAAAAATCCCTAGCCACCACCGCACCTTTCCCTATAGAGAACCAGCCTTCCCATAGCAAGCCACCGCCCATTTCCTACCCCCCAACTCTAGCCAGCCACCACCCTCCTCTACCACCTCAGCACTAATCCTCAAGCAAGCCACCAGCAAAAATCCTCACCACCTTTTCCTAACCCAGCCCCCACACTAATTCATAGCCAGCCCCCAGCACTAACCCTATACCCAGCGACCCATCAACCCTATAGCCAGCCCCAGACAAATTTTTCATGCACCCACCCACCAATCCTATACCCACCCACCACACCAACCCTCATGCCACCCCCACACTAACCCTCACCCCCAATCCTCATAGCCGCCACCCCCCCAATCCTCTAGCCAGCCCCACCCCAAATCCTCCAGCCACCACCAATTAATCCTCCCCCAATCCCATAGCCAGCCACCACACCAATCCTCACCACCAGCCATCAACAAAACCCTCACCCCCAGATCACAAAAATCCTCCTACCAGCCCAACAAAAACCCTCATTTCAGCCATCACAACAACCCTCACAACCAGAACAACAACCTTCAGCCATCAGTAACAACCTCACACACCTCAAAACAATACTCACTATAGCCATCAGCAAAATCCTCATACCAGCCCAAAAAAATTCACTACCAGCCTCAAAACAACCCTCCACCCCCATCAAAAACAATCCCCCCTACCACCCAACAACAATCCTCACTCCCATCAAAACAAAAATCCGCACTGAAAACCCTCCTCCCATAAAAATACTCACACTCCACCAACAACAACAACCCCTCTTCCCACCCATCAAAACAATACCATTACCAGCCATAAAAACAATCCTCAATTACCAGCCTCAACAACTCATCTTTACCGCCTCAGCAAAACCCTCATTACCAGCCATCAACAAAAATCCTACCACCAGCCATTAACAGGAATCCTCACCACCACCATCAAAAACAATCCTCACCCCACCATCAAAAAACAACCCTCACTAAGCCATCAACAAAAATCCTCACTACCATCCATCAAAAACAATCCCACTCCCAGCCAACAACTCCTCACTACCATCAACAACAATCCTCACTACCAACAAAAAAATCCCACTACCAGTCAACAAAAATCCCAACCCACCAACAACAACCCTCATCCCACCAACAATACTCAGTACCAAAAAAACAATCCTCATTACCACCCCATCAACAAAAAACCTTTACCACCCATCAACAAAAAACCCTCATTCCCAACCATAACAAAAACCCCACTACCAGCCATCAACAACAATCCTCTTCCCAGCCATCAACACAACCCTCATTACCAGCCATAAAACAACAATACCCTACCACCATCAACAAAAATCCCCCTTTTCCCAGCCTCAACAAAATACCCCACCCCCACCATAAACAAAACCCTTCCACCCCTCAACAACAACCCTCCCCACCACCATCAACAACAACCCTCACCACCAGCCATCAAAACAATACTCATACCCCATCAAAACAATCTCACTCCCAGCCAACAACAACATCCTCACTACCACCCACAACAACAATTCACTCCACCCAAACCCCAAAACCCCTCACTCCCAGTCAACAAAAATCCTCATACCAAAACAACAATCCTCCTCCAGCAACAAAAATCCCAACCAGCCAAAACAATCCTCACCCCACCAAAAATACTCACTGCTACCCAACAACAAAAATCCCATTACCCCCCTCAACAACAACCTCATTACCAGCCATAACAACAATCCTCATTAAACCCATAAACAAACAATCCTCACTACCACCCCATAAACAACAATCCCATTCACCATCAACAACAATATCACTACCACCAAAACAACCTCACCCCACCTCAAAACAATACTCACCCCACCTAACAACATCCCCCACCACCACCATCAACAAAAACCCTCCTACCACCTCAACAAAACCCTCCCCCACCAGCCATCAACAACAACCCTCCTACCAGCCTCAACAACAATACTACTACCCAGATCAACAACAATACTCCCCTACCACCATCACAAAATACTCACTCCAGCCATAAACAACAATACCCCTACCAGCCTAACAACAACCTCACTCCACCCAACAACAAATACTCATACCAGCCATAACAAAAACCATAGCCCTCAACAATACTCACTACCCCCTCAACAACAATCCTCACTACCAGCCTCAACAAAAACCTCCTCCCAGCCACAAAAACAATACTAAACCCCACCACAAAACAATCTCACTCCCACCACAAAAACAATCCCACTACCCCATAACAACAACCCTCACTACCACCCATCAACAACAATACCACTACCCCCATAAAAACAAAACTCACTACAGCCATCAAAACAATCCCCCCACCCCATAAACAAATACCAAACACCAGCCTCACCAAACTACTACCAATCAACACTATCATCCCAGCCAAACAAAAAACCCCACTACAGCCTAAACAACAACCCTCACAACCAGCCATCAACAACAATACTCACCCCAGCCACAAAAACAATCCTCATACCAGCCTCAACAAAAATCCCATACCAGCCACCCAAAAAAAAAACCCCCTACCAGCCATAACAACAATCCTCCTACCACCCCATCAACAATCCCCTAACCACAACAACAAATCATCCCACCATCAACACAATATCACTACCAGCCATCAACACAATCCTCACCCCCAGCCATAAAAATACTCCACCAGCCATCAACAAAAATACTCTTTACCAGCCATAAAACAACAATCCTCACTCCCACCATCAAAAAACAATCCTCCCACCACCCACAACAACAATACTCACCACCACCGTAAACAATCCCACTACCAGCCATCAACAACAATACTCACTACCACCATAAACAAAAACCCCTCATTACCAGCCTCAACAACAATCCTCTTTACCAGCCATCAACAAAAAAACCATACCAGCCATCAACAACAACCCACTACCTGGCTATTTAACATATATCCACCTCCTATTTAACATATCCACCTGGCATTTTAACAGTATCCCACTGGCTATTAACAATTCCACCTGTTATCTTAGCAGTTACCAGGGCTATTTTGACCGTGTACCCCCCTGGCTATCTTAAATGTTACCCCCCGGCTATCAAACTGTTACCACTCTATCTTAACATTTCCACCGGGTATTTTGACCGTGTCCCACCGGGCTATCTTAACATATCCCACCGGGGAATATTCCCTGTGTCCCACCGGCTATCTTCATAAATAAGATCCACTGTTACTTATCCAAAATCATCTCTTATTGTAAAATTTCCCATAGTTCTTATTGTCTGCGGGGTTTAATCTTTCTATTTTGATCCTGTCATACCTCCTCTTAAAACTGTGTTGGGGTCTTCTCCATATTTGTCCACGCTTTTTTCCCCTTTTTAAGGAATATTTTTTCCCGCCTCTCTATAACTCCGTCTAAAGAAGAAAATGAAATAATATGGGTGGAACAATAGCAAAAAACCCGTACAAAGAACAAACAAACTCAGGGCCAGGTTTCGGGCTTCGGCCTAACTTTGTCTATGGAGGGTTATTTTTGTACGAATCCAAGTTATAAATGGTTTTTTACACGTCTTTTCTCTCGGAAACACTTTTCCATATAAGTTCTTTTTACGATTGTTTTTCCCCCTGGTTGTTCCTTCCCCCTTAGGGCATTTTTTTAGTGGTATTTAGACGGACCCCGCCCGTCGGTTTAGATACCACCCTTGATGTGGTCAGTTCCTTATGGTAGTGGGACGGGTCCATCAGGTTCAATACCCCTCTATGTGGCAGTACCTTTAGTGGGTTTTGGACGGACCCGCCCGTCAGGGTTCAGATCCACCCTCTATGTGGTCTTCCTTGAGTGGTATTGAACGGACCTGGCAGTAGGGTTCAGTAACCCCCTTATGTGGCATTTTTTTGAGTGGTATGTGAGACGGGCTGGCAGTCAGGGTTAGATACCACCCTCTGATGGGTCATTCCTTTGGGGGTATGTGAACGGACCGGGGAGTCAGGGGCAATACCCCCCTTATTGGTCAGTTCCTTGATGGTATGTGAGACGGAAACCGGCAGTCAGGTTCAGTCCGCCCCCTTGAGTGGTCAGTTCTTTGAGTGGGATGTGGACGGACCCGCCAGTAGGGGCAGATACCCCCACCTTTATGTAGTCAGTTCCCTTTATGGTATGGAGACGGACCTGCCATAGGTTGATACCACCCTTGATGTGGTCAGTTCCTTGATGGTATGTGAGAGGACTGCCATCAGGTTAGATACCCCCTCTGATGTGGTCGTTTTTCCCTTTAGGGAGTGAGACGACCTGGCAGTCAGGTTTGATACCCCCTCTGATTTTCATTCCTTGATGGGAGTGAGCGGGCCCGGGGAGTCGGTTAATACCCCCCCTCTGATGTGGTCGTACCTTGAGTGGTATGTGAAAGGACCCGCCATCAGGTTCAATTACCCCCCCTGATGTGGTCAGTTCCTCGAGTGGTATGTGAGACGGAAATGGCAGTCAGGTTTGATACCACCCCCTTTATGTGGTCGTTCCTTTGGGGGTTTTGTGAGACGGACCCCCCAGTAGGTTCAGATACACCCTCTGATGTGGGCGTTCCTGGTGGGGATGTGAGACGGACCTGCCAGCGGTTTGATACCACCCTCTGAGTGGTCAGTCCCTTTAGTGGGTTTTGGACGGACCGCCAGTCAGGTTCAAACCACCCCCCTGTGTGGTCGTTTTCCTTTAGTGGTATGTGGACGGACCGCCAGCAGGTTCGATACCACCCTCTGATGTGGTCAGTTTTTAGTGGTAGTGAGACAGACCCGCAGTAGGTTTTTAGAACCCCCCTTGATGTGGTCAGTTCCTTGAGTTTGTATGTTAGACGGACCTCCAGTCGGTTGATACCACCCTTGTGTGGTAGTACCTTGAGTGGGGGATTTAACGGACCTGCCAGCAGGGTTTGAACCCCTCTGATGTTTTCAGTTCCTTTAGTGGGGATTGGGGACGGGCCTGCCCGCGGTTCAGATACCACCCTTAAGGGTCAGTTCCTTGGAGGTATGTGAGACGCCCGGCAGTCAGGTTCAGATCCACCCTCTGATGTGGTCAGTTCCTTGAGTGGTATGTGAGACGGGCCTGGCAGTCATTTTCAAAACCACCCTCTGATGTGGTCGTACTTGAGTGGTATGGAAAGGACCCGCCCGTCAGGTTCAATACCACCCCCCTTTATGTGGTCAGTTCCCCCGGTGGGATGTGAGACGGACCTGGCGTCAGGTTCAGATACCACCCTCTGATGTTTGGGCAGTTCCTTGAGTGGGATGTGGCGGACCTGCCAGTCAGGTTTTAGATACCACCCTCTGATTGGTCAGTTCCTTGAGTGGTATGTGAACGGGCCTGAGTCAGGTTCAAATACCACCCCCCGTTGGTCAGTACTTGAGTGGTATGTGGACGGACCTGCCCCAGGTTCAGATACCCCCCCTTGAGTGGGCGTTCCTTGATGGAGTAGAGGATGGCAGTCAGTTCGATACCACCCTTGAAATCAGTTCCCTTAGGGTATGGAACGGCCCTGCCAGTAGGTTCAGAACCCCCTCTGATTGGCAGTACCCGGTGGATGTGAGAGGACCTGCCGTCAGGTTCAGATACCCCCCTCTGATGTGGGCAGTTCCTTGGTGGTATTGGGGAAAGGCCTGCCAGTCAGGTTTAGAAACCCCCCCTCTGATGTGGGCAGTTTCCTCGAGTGGGATGTGAGAGGGCCTGCCATCAGGTTAATACCCCCCTTGTGTGGGGCATTCCCCGAGGGTATGTGAGCGGACCCCGCCCTCAGGTTTTAGATACCACCCTTGATGTGGTCAGTTCCTTGAGTGGTATGTGAGACGGACCTGCCAGCAGGTTCAGATCCACCCCTAGGGTAGTTCTCGAGTGGTATGTAGAGGATGCCCGCGGGTTTGATACCACCCTTTTATGTGGTCATTCTCGATGGTAGTGAGACGGGCCCCCATCAGTTTAGATACCACCCCCTTATTGGCATTCCCGAGTGGTATGGAGACGGGCCTGCCCGTCAGGTTTCAGAACCCCCCCTTGATGTGGTCATTCCCGAGGGTATGTGGAAGGACCCGCCCCAGGTTTAGATACCCCCCTCGATGTGGTTTCTTTGGTGGGATGTGGGGCGGATGCCATCAGGTTCAGTACCGCACTCTGTGTAGTCAGTTCCTTGGTGGTATTGAGAGGCCCGGATTAGGTTTTAGATACCACCCTTGATGTGGTCAGTTCCTTAGGGTATGTGAACGGAACCTGGGAGTTAGGTTAGATACCACCCCTCTGAGTGGTCATTTTCCCTTTAGTGGTAGTGAAGGACCCGCCACAGTTAAAACCCCCCCTCTGATGTGGTCAGTTCCCTTGAGTGGATGTTAGACGGACCTGCCAGTCAGGTTTAGATACCACCCCCTTTATTGGTCATTCCTCGAGTGGGATGTGAGGGACCTCCAGTAGGTTCAGATACCCCCCTATTGGTCATTTTCCTTGAGTGGAATGTGAGACGGGCCTGCCCGTCAGGTTCGATACCACTCTCTGATGTGGGCGTTCCTTGAGTGGATGTGAGAGGACCCCGCCATCAGGTTAATACCACCCCTGAGTGCAGTTCCTCGGTGGTATTGGACGGAAACCTGCCCGTCAGGGTTTAGATACCACTCTCGATTGGGGCATTCCTCTGGTTGTGAGACGGACCTCCGTCGGGTTTAGATCCCCCTCTGATTGGTCATTCCTCAGTGGTATGTGAGACGGACCTGCCAGTCAGGTTCAGATACCCCCCTCTGATGTGGTCAGTTCTTGATGGTTTATGTGAGACGGACCTGCCAGCCCAGGTTCAAAATACCACCCTTTTGATGTGGTCAGTTCCTCGAGTGGTATGTGAGACGGACCTGCCAGTCGGGTTCAGATACCACCCTCTGATGTGGTCAGTTCCTTGAGTGGTATGTGAGACGGACCTGCCAGTCAGGTTCAGATACCACCCTCTGAATGTGGTCATTTTCCTCGAGTGGTATTTTGAGACGGACCTGGCAGTCAGGTTCAGATACCACCCTCTGATGTGGTCAGTTCCTTGAGTGGTATGTGAGACGGACCTGGCATCAGGTTCAGATACCACCCTCTGATGTGGTCAGTTCCTCGAGTGGTATGTGAGACGGACCTGGCAGTCAGTTCAGATACCACCCTCTGATGTGGTTCAGTTCCTTGAGTGGAATGTGAGACGGACTGCCAGTCAGTTCAGATACCACCCTCTGATGTGGTCAGTTCCTCGAGTGGTATGTGAGACGGACCTGCCAGTCAGGTTCAGATACCACCCTCTGATGTGGTCAGTTCCTTGAGTGGTATGTGAGACGGACCTGGCAGTCAGGTTCAGATACCACCCTCTGATGTGGTCAGTTCCTCGAGTGGTATGTGAGACGGACCTGCCAGTCAGGTTCAGATACCACCCTCTGATGTGGTCATTTTCCTTGAGTGGTATGTGAGACGGACCTGCCAGTCGGTTCAAAATACCACCCTCTGATGTGGTCAGTTCCTTGAGTGGTATGTGAGACGGACCTGCCAGTCAGGTTCAGATACCACCTACCCAACATTCTCCACCTGACTCTTTATACTATACTCATGTCCTCTTTATCCAGGTGGATGTGTCTGTGACCTGATAAAGCCCACTGTGTGTTCGAAACATTGTCAATAAAGCCCACTGTGTGTGTGTGAAACGTTGTCAATAAAGTCCACTGTGTGGGTGAAACGTTGTCAATAAAGGATCACATTATACTGCACTTGTTTTCCTTCCCTCAACTGTTGTCAATATTTGGAAATAGTCTGGTTTGATGCCTCTCTAGTTTCTGCAGTATAATGTGGTGGTGTATCAGGTGTTGGTTCCATACTGGTGCTGCGTACTCCAAGACGCTCCTGACACGTGTCATAAATACGGTGGTGAACGATTGTTTGATGAGATTTTTGAGAACTAATACAAGTGAGTCGTCAAACATGCGTATATTACAGTTATATTTCTCTAGTGATATGTTCAGTGTTATGCCCACCCTGAGGTTCTACCTTCTGTTTTATTAATCTATACTCAGCTTTTCTATCCGTCCATTTGCTTGGGTTAAACGCGATCTCTCTCTCTCTCTCTCTCCTCACCTCCTCCCCTTCTCTCTCTCTCTCTCCCTCCTTTTCTCTCTCTCCCCTCGTGTGTATGTTGGTGGTTTGTGTGTGTGTGTGTGGGGTGTGTGTGTGTGTGTGGTGTGTGTGTGTGTGTGTGTGTGTGTGTGTGGTCGTACTTGACTGGTGGCTCACACTCAGCTGCGTGTGTTCTCAGGTGTTGAAAACCAGCTCCTGAACCACAGTTCTCAACTTATATCCACTGATTCACTTGATTGTTAGTATCTGAGTTTTATGGTAAACACTGTTGAATCCTGACCAGCGCTGTTACACCCCCCACGCTGTCACTTTTTCT
>NW_026467334.1:0-13658 GCF_026875155.1 Cherax quadricarinatus
CAACCTTCATGACCACATAGCCAACCTTCATGACCACACAACCAACCTTCATGACCACACAGCCAACCTTCATGACCACACAACCAACCTTCATGACCACACAACCAACCTTCATGACCACACAACCAACCTTCATGACCACACAACCAACCTTCATGACCACACAACCAACCTTCATGACCACACAACCAACCTTCATGACCACACAGCCAACCTTCATGACCACACAGCCAACCTTCATGACCACACAGCCAACCTTCATGACCACACAGCTAACCTTTAAGACCACACAACTAACCTTTAAGACCACACAGCTAACCTTTAAGACCACACAACTAACCTTTAAGACCACACAACTAATCTTTAAGACCACACAGCTAACCTTCAAGACCACACAACAACCTGGTCTTCAAGACCACACAACAACCTGGTCTTCAAGACCACACAACAACCTGGTCTTCAAGACCACACAACAACCTGGTCTTCAAGACCACACAACAACCTGGTCTTCAAGACCACAGACTACCAGCTTCACTATAGTTCCAACCAGGAAGCCAAATGCCAATTAGAGCTGAAGTGATCTTGTTGTAGCAAGCATTCCAGGCGGATGACACAGATTTACTGCTCTCCTGAGAATGAGTGCTCAACCACGTCATCTTCGTGTCTCCTTAACCAGAAGACATAATTAAGAGATGACAGGCTGGATTAATGAGATGAAGATATACTGAGGGGGAGGGGGAGGGGGAAGGGACATGCAAATAAATGAGATCGGGTGTGATTGTAAGTCATTAAGTTTATTTAGGTACAGGTACACATAAATACAATTACACCAATTATCATACATAGTAATATATGTAAAATGACGAACAACCCCCAAAATGTCAGAAAATGTAACTTATTTCCACTGGGTTCTTGACTTATTTCCATTGGCAGAGGCTCTGCTGGTTTCAAGTTTGGTTATCGTGGGTTCGATAACCGCCCCATTTGCACGGTTTTCTTTTTCAGTCGTGGCGTTACGATTCTGACTAATGTTTGTAAACGTGAGTGTAAAATAGAGAATGGCAAGGGGCGTCACCGTTCTCGTTTTCTTTCAAGGAACACGACACTAGAGGTTCAGGGTGAGAATGGCGATAGTGCCAGTGTCTGGGTGAAGCTAAGTTGATTCTGGCATGGTAGTGCCTCTCTACGACCCCCATGCTCTCTCTTTCTGTCCGTTTTATAAAGGATTTTACAAGGTTAGGTTAAGGCTTCTAACTTTATTTGCAAGCTAAGAGATGTTACCTACATCATCATCATCTCTGTCCCCCTGTCTCTCTCTGTCTCCCTGTCTATCTGTCTGTCTGTTTGTCTCTCTTCTCTCTCTCTCTCTCTCTCTCTCTCTCTCTCTCTCTCTCTCTCTCTCTCTCTCTCTCTCTCTCTCTCTCTCTCTCTCTCTCTCTCTCTCTCGCAACATGCAGTTTAACTGAATAGAGGCAGCTGCTAGTACAATCTCTAAACACAGTTGAAAAAAACCTACGCAAACTGTTTAACAGCGAGATGGCCAGAAACTGTCGCTCCTTCAGGGGAAATATTAGTGTTGGCAGCCAGGCAGACGACTGATAAATCAGTGTAAACAACCCAACTGGGGTACCCAACTGAGGTACCCAACTGGGGACTCACCCTGGGGGAGGGTGGAGACTCGCCCCAGGGGACGACTCACCTGAAGACTCACCTGAGTGGGGAGATGAGACTCATATGGCGGCACTCACGAGAAGAACACTGCATTAGGCCTACTCGCCTATGGTATGCGAGTCACACTCATACCAAAGTATTTCTACTCGTGTATTTCTGATGAATGTTAACATGGCCAGTATGTTTTTTTTACGACAGTGTCACGTGACTACAGTTTTTGGGTTTGCATCTGGCTACTTTCGCTCTATTGCTCAATAAAGGCCTCAAAAAGTTGATTTTTTTTTTAACACAAATCACTTTGAGCCTAAGAGCTGTTATCCAACTTCACCTCATTTAAAATCCTCAGCCCTATCTGAGGTATGCTACCCCTCCCAGGATGCAACCCACAACAGTCGACTAACACTCCAGGTACCTACTTACTGCTAGGTGAACAAGGACAGCAGGTGTAAGGAAACACGCCCAATGTTTCCACCCGTAACGGGGATCGAACCACGGACACTCAGTGTGTGAGCTGATTGTGCTACCAACTAAGCCTTAAGCGCAATGGTCGTCTTCTAGCGAGATAGGGACGACCCGTAACGAGAAAACACGTTCACCATCATTCACTCAATCCCTGTCTAGCCAGAAGGATGTAGGTAAATGATATTTCATTGCAGATGACCCTCGGAAAGGCACCAACCCCACCCCTCCCCCAGAGTGTCGGCACTGTACTTCCCACCTCCAGGACTCAAGTCTCACTAATCCATATATTACTTGACATACATATGTTAATCTGCAATTACTGTACAGCATATCTAAGTTTGCAAGGCGTCAAAGGCTATATCAATCCAGTACAGGGATGTCAGGGAGTATTTTTTTCAGCCTCAGCGTGGTCGGGAAGTGGAATGACTTTGGCGACGAAGTAGTTAAAGCAGACTCCATACACAGCTTTAACAATGGGTATGACATGATTTCCGAGCCTAGGTGAGAGTACAGTCCGGCAAGCGGCAAGTTAAAAGGCAGGGCCAAGAGCTGAGAATCAACCCTTGAAATCACAAGTGAGCACAAATAAGCGAGTACACACACACACACACACGCACACACACACACACACACACACACACACACACACAACACACACACACACACACACACACACACACACACACACACACACACACACACACACCACTGGCTTATCAAACGCCACATAATACACTCATGATTCAGCCAACTTCCCAGTAATACGCAAAACGGAAGTAAATATGGCGTCCCCTCCACACACAGTTCCGAGACCTGAAGCAGTGGGCGAGCAAAAGTTACATTACTCTGTGAGACGTGAACTCTTCCTCAGTTATTGTTGAATGTTGTGATGGCTGAAGTTGGTGTTTGTATTGGTTAAATGTTGAATGTTGTGTTTGTGTATTGTTCCAGTTCCAGTGTTGTGTTTTTGTATTGTTCCAGTTCCAGTGTTGTGTTTGTGTATTGTTCCAGTTCCAGTGTTGTGTTTTTTCATTTGTTATAGCTGAAGTTTTTATTAAATCAGTTACATACACATAGTTTATATTCTTAATAATGATGTATATATACTTTCTCTTATAAATACGGCCAAAGTTGTATAGCTGTTGCTTGAGACACATATGCATCATTATGTATCCTGACTGGGGATACACCGCCATAAGTTTTATTTTCCTGTGTCGGGTTAGTTGTAGGTATTGTATACTATTGTAATGATTGGTGTACCTTCCTCTGTGGGTATACACAGATAGTTTACATTAATCTGGGGGATTTAAAGTAGCTTCGACTGGATCCCTAACAGTGCCTCCCTACCTCGGGATCCCTAACAGTGCCTCCCTACCTCGGGATCCCTAACAGTGCCTCCCTACCTCGGGATCCCTAACAGTGCCTCCCTACCTCGGGATCTCTAACAGTGCCTCCGTATCTGTGGGTCCCTAACAGTGCCTTCCTACCTCGGGGTCCCTAACAGTGCCTCCCTACCTCGGGGACCCTAACAGTGCCTCCCTACCTCGGGGACCCTAACAGTGCCTCCCTACCTCGGGGACCCTAACAGTGCCTCCCTACCTCGAGATACCTAATAGTGCCTCCCTACTTCGGGGACCCTAACAGTGCCTCCCTACCTCGGGATCCCTAACAGTGCCTCCCTACTGCGGGGTCCCTAACCGTGCCTCCCTACCTCAGGGTCCCTAACAGCTTCCTCGGTGAGATTGTTTACAAACAGATGAGTTGAGATGTTAATGATCTGCTGGCCTTTCTCCCTCGTTCTTACCTCACTCCTACCTCACTGGTTCCTCACTCCTACGTCCGGGGGTGTACTGGGTGTCGATGTAGAGTGTATGTATTATGTGTATTCGTATCTTAAAAGGGAAGTCTGTTCGGAATAGTGTACTGTTTTTGTGAATGTACCGCGCCTGTGTATGTTGAGTACTGGGCGTGTGTACTGAGTACCAGGCGTGTATACTGAGTACCAGGTATGTGTATTGAGTACCACGCGTGCATACTGAATACCAGGCGTGTGTACTGAGTACCACGCGTGTATACTGAATACCAGGCGTGTGTACTGAGTACCAGGCGTGTATACTGAGTACCAGGCGTGTGTACTGAGTACCAGGCGTGTGTACTGAGTACCAGGTATGTGTATTGAGTACCACGCGTGCATACTGAATACCAGGCGTGTGTACTGAGTACCACGCGTGTATACTGAATACCAGGCGTGTGTACTGAGTACCAGGCGTGTATACTGAGTACCAGGCGTGTGTACTGAGTACCAGGCGTGTGTACTGAGTACCAGGCGTGTATACTGAATACCAGGCGTGTGTACTGAGTACCAGGCGTGTGTACTGAGTACCAGGCGTGTATACTGAATACAGGCGTGTGTTACTGAGTACCACGCGTGTATACTGAATACCAGGCGTGTGTACTGAGTACCAGGCGTGTATACTGAGTACCAGGCGTGTGTACTGATACCAGGCGTGTGTACTGAGTACCAGGCGTGTATACGAATACCAGGCGTGTGTACTGAGTACCAGCGTGTGTACTGAGTACCAGGCGTGTATACTGAATACCAGGCGTGTGTACTGAATACCAGGCGTGTATACTGAATACCAGGCGTGTGTACTGAGTACCAGGCGTGTATACTGAATACCAGGCGTGTGTACTGAATACCAGGCGTGTATACTGAATACCAGGCGTGTGTACTGAGTACCAGGCGTGTATACTGAATACCAGGCGTGTGTACTGAGTACCACGCGTGTATACTGAATACCAGGCGTGTGTACTGAGTACCCCGCGTGTATACTGAATACCAGGCGTGTGACTGAGTACCAGGCGTGTATACTGAATACCAGGCGTGTGTACTGAGTACCACGCGTGTATACTGAATACCAGGCGTGTGTACTGAGTACCAGGCGTGTATACTGAATACCAGGCGTGTGTACTGAATACCAGGCGTGTATACTGAATACCAGGCGTGTGTACTGAGTACCAGGCGTGTATACTGAATACCAGGCGTGTGTACTGAATACCAGGCGTGTATACTGAATACCAGGCGTGTGTACTGAGTACCAGCGTGTATACTGAATACCAGGCGTGTGTACTGAATACCAGCGTGTATACTGAATACCAGGCGTGTGTACTGAGTACCAGGCGTGTATACTGAATACCAGGCGTTGTACTGAGTACCACGCGTGTATACTGAATACCAGGCGTGTGTACTGAGTACCACGCGTGTATACTGAATACCAGGCGTGTGTACTGAGTACCAGGCGTGTATACTGAATACCAGGCATGTGTACTGAATACCAAGTGTGTATACTGAATCCCAGGCATGTGTACTGAGTACCAAGCGTGTATACTGAATACCAGGTATGGTTTTTTGAGTACCAAGTGTTATATGAACCCCACATGTGTACTGAGTACCAGCGTGTAACTGAATATCGGCAGTGTACGAGTAAGGGGCGACACGGTTCCCTAGGGCCATGTCCCCTTCTTCTTTTTCTTTATCAGGCGTTTTGTTGTCCGAATTTTTCCCGTTGGTTGTGTGTTGTGTGTGTGGTGGTGTGTGATGTGTTGGTGTGTTGTTGTTTGTTTTTGTGGGTGTGTGTGTTAACGGATGGGGAAAAAAGGGGGGATGTAAACCAGCGACAGGGAATTCTGACAAGCTAAATGTATATTGAGGTTCAGCTGAGACTTTTTCATTAGCTCTTTCCCGTCCATGATTGACATGGGGTTTTGTGTGTGTGCTCACTAATTGTACTCACCTAAATTTTGGTTTCGGGGGCGAGACCAGCTCCTGGCCCGCCTCTTCATGAAACGCTACTAGGCCCTCTCTCTCTGCTTCCTGACTGTTCATACGTCTTTTAAAAAATTTTATGGTTTTTGCCCCACACTTCCTTGCTGGTATTCACTTTCTGAAAACCCTTTATGAAAAAATACTTCCTAAGTCCCTGTGACTCGCTGAGCTTCACTTCCATTGTACCCCTTGCCCTGGCCCCTCCTGGAAAAATTTATCTCTGCACCTTTCATTCCCCCCGTATCTTGTTTTTGGTTTCTTCTCCTGACCCTTCTGTCCCCCAGTACGTCCGATTTCCCTTAACCCCTTTTCCCCGTACGAAATTCCCTTGAGTTGGACAGTTTTGCAAACCTTTTTTAGTTTCTCTAACTTCTTGACGTGCTAAAACCCGGTGTGGGTTTCCCGACTTGCGCTTCCCGTTGGGCCAACATACACTGTACAGTGTCTTGAACATTCCCTTTTTAAAGGGAACGGAACGTATTCTCAGTTTCAGGGGCCCGTTGCTCGCGGTTATTTGGTTGATTTGCCTCCGGGTGTGCCGTTTATTGGTCCCCCAAGTCTTTCCCCTAGTGAGGGTTTAGTCTTTGTCCACCTAGCCTATACCGTCTGCGGTCTTCCCCTCCCCCAAACTTTATGACTTTGATTTTGGCTGGATTGAATTTGGGAAAACCAGTTACTGGACCACATGTCCGCCGTCCAGGTCTCTTTGCGCCGTCTCCTTGTCCAATTTAATTCTTTCATAATTCACTCTTGCGAACAGGGACACTTTGAGTCTATTTTCCACATGTCGTTCACTATATCAAAAAAAGCACTGGCCCTAAAAAACGGGCCCCCTGGGGGGCCCCGGTAACAGGCGCCCACTCTGATCCCTCTTCACGTCCCATGACTCTTTTGTGCCCCCCTGTCAGGTTTTCCGATCCATTGCAGTGCCCCCCCCTTTTCCCATGGCCTGACCCTTTCCATTTCCCTGCCAATCTTTGGGGGGAAACTGTGCCCAAAGGCCCCCTGCAGTCTGGGAAAAGCAATCTACCCCCCCTCTCTCTCGTGTCTTACTTTTTGTTCCCCTTGTATAAAACCCAAAAGGAGGTTTGGGATACAAGTTTTTCCCTTTCCCATGAACCCATGGGGCCCTTTCATTTAAAATCTTGTTCCTTTCCAGGTGTTCGACCACTCCCCTCCTGAAATTTTCTCCCATGATTTTTGCAAACAATCCCATGTCAGAGAACAGGTCTGTAGTTTAGGGGGCCCTAGTTTCTGTTTTTTTTTTAAAATTTTAGGGGGGACTACTTTACCCTGTTTTTTCCATTCTGGGTATTTTCCCCATTTTGGGAGGGTTGAAGATTGTGGTTAGGGGCCCAGCCAATCTTGTTTTTTTTAAAGGGGCCCCAAGGGGAGATTTTGTGGCCCCCCATCGCCTTTGAGATGTAAGGTCACTTGGGAGTTTTCCCCCTCCTCCTATTGGGTTTCTTTTTTTCCCTCCAACCTTGTTGGTATTTTCCCCTTTGATTTTCCCTTCTTTTGTTGTTTTTTCCCTTCACCCCTTCCCTGTTTCTCCTGAAAAACACTTCCTTAAACCCTTTTTCAGCTCCTCACATACCCCCTGATCATTTTTTTTGTGATTTTCCCCCTTTGTCCTTAATCTGTTCCCCGGGTTCTTTAAAACTTTTGCCTTCCTCCTAAAGTGGCTATAAAAAACATTTTTGGGGTCAGTTTTGTTTCCCCCGATCTATGTCTTTTTCCCTACTGCCCGTTGGGCCCCTCCTTACCGTGCAATTTCTTTCCCTGGCTCTGCGACGATTTCCCTTTTTTTGGGTTTTTGTTCTCTCCCTTTGTACTTTTTTCTTTTCCCCTATTGCACTTTGTTTTTGCCCCCTTTCACCGTGGGAAAACCCGGGGGTCTTTTGGGGTTTTCCCCGTTGTTACTGTTCCCCTTGGGAATAAACCTTTCCACCCCCCTTTTTAAATTTTGTTGTTGCTTATTCCATCATTTCATTTACTGGCTTTCCTGCCAGTTCTCTGCCCCATGGACCTGTGTGTGTGTGTGTGTGTGTGTGTGTGTGTGTGTGTGTGTGTGTGTGTGTTTTGTGTGTGTGTGTGTGTGTTTTAACTATCTTTTGGGTTGGTCGAGGTAGCTCAGGTTGACAGCTTGCCTAGTCTTATGTGTAAGTGATGAATGGTTTAAAAAACCGACAAGTTGAAGATTGAGACACTTATGCATCATATGGGAATCTTTTATTCGGGAAAACGTTTCGCCACACAGTGGCTTCATCAGTCCAATACAAAGTAGAAAGGCGTAAGGAGAGGAGGAGTTGAGGTAATCAGTCCCTCAGCCTGAGTCGATGTGTTCAGTCCTTTCAATCTTGTAGAATGTACAGCATAGGGCCGTAGACCGTGGCTTATTTTACCTAAACCTCATTACAGTATATAAGCCACTCTACGGCCCTATGCTGTACATTCTACAAGATTGATGGATGAACACATCGACTCCAGGCTGAGGACTGATTACCTCAAAACCCCTCCTCCTTACCCCTTTTCCCTACTTTGTTTTTGGACTGATGAAGCCACTGGTGGCGAAACGTTCCTGAATAAAGATTCCCATATGATGCATAAGTGTCTCAATCTTCAACTTAGTGTAAGTCATCCCGCGTGATGGCGTACCGCAGGCGAAGCACAGACAACTTTCTTTCCCCAGTGTAACTTTTATATAAAACGTGTATCCACACATTGTGGGTGGTCCATAGTGTTAAAACGATGGAAAATTTGGGATAGCACACATTGTTTCCCACAGTGTAATTAACACATATGATAAAGAATCAGTACAATTGGGTTTCTCACAGCTTTGGTACAACGCACAATAACGTAGGTGAACACTGCCGGTGTTCCCCAGCGTAAAATCCCTTTCATAAACTAGAGTTTCAGGACTCCCCTGCCATAGGTTGATACCCCCCCCCCGTTCTATGTTAAACTTAAGTTCGTTTTCTGTGCGATCCCAGATATGTACTCCAGCAACTCATATCCTCAGCCCCTTCTACCTCATTACACACACGAGGATAGGATGATCAACTAGACCCTCAAGTGACCCAGGAACTGTAGTTTAATATCCCAGAGGATCTGAGCCAGGAGCTTCAGTTCAGCACGCTCAAGAACGCCTATTAATTATAGATAAGAACCCCTGAGCGCCTAGGACTTGCAGATCATCACACCCTTCAGGGGCAAGAGCTGTAGCAACCCGAATTTCCCTAAAAAATAATCCCAGAGCGTTAAGATTTGAAGCAGACCAATAGTAATTAATAAAAATAAAAAATAATAATAATAATAATAATAATAATAATAATAATAATATAATAATAATAATTTAATAATAATAAAAATTATTATTATTTTATTATTATTATTATTATTATTATTATTTTTATTATTATTATTATTATTTTATTTCCACAATGTACATATATGTTGGAAAATTTAGACACCATGTAATGGAACTCATGATAAACCCATTGAATCCAATATAACAATTTTACCCACAAAATTTACTAATGGCTACACAGCCAAATTTAATGCCAACCTTCCTCGAGGAAAATGCACCAGAACTCAAAATTTGAAGGGGATCGGAAGAGGCATTCTCTGGTTATCGCACGGGAAGCTTAGAGCTTCTTGGAGGAAGACGAAAATGGTATGGAAAAACCAGGAGTTTGTAAATAGTTGAGCTGTATATTGTGAGTTAAATTTTGTTTAAAGACTGAATGTTTTGCCTCAGATACAGTAAATTTGTGGAAGAGGAGGAGTCTACGTGGAGTCTACCTGGAGTCTACCTGGAGTCTGCCTGGAGTCTACCCGGAGTCTGCCTGGAGTCTGCCTGGAGTCTATCCGGAGTCTGCCTGGAGTCTACCTGGGATCTACCAGGAATCTACCTGGAGTCTACCTGGAGTCTGCCTGGAGTCTGCCTGGAGTCTACCTGGAGTCTACCTGGGATCTACCTGGGATCTACCTGGATCTACCAGGAATCTACCTGGAGTCTACCTGGGATCTACCAGGAATCTACCTGAGGGTTACCTGGGGTCTACCTGGGGTCTACCTGGAGGCCGTTCAGGGGCTCACCGTCCCCGTGGCCCAGTCTTTAACCCCGGTGGATCAGGGCCTGATCAACCGGGGAGTTATTTAATTCGCCAGGAAAAGGGACAGTTTCTCCTGACACGAGAGCTAAAGAAGTCTGGTAACTTGTGGCGATCGCCGTCACGCAGGGAGGCAAAAGAAACGTCACTCACTCATGCTATTTTCGTATCATAAACTTGCACAACCACCGTTCTCAGAAATTATCCAGAGGAGGAGTCCATTTGTCCTCATCGCCTCAATTACGTTCTTTACCTTCCTAGGTTCACAGCTCCTCGGAGAGGCAACAGCTTTGTAACTTCCCAGTGTCAAGTCAGATCGAGGAGGCGACAGCAGTATTTATGTTGGCGTCTCTCTGCACCTAAGGCTGCAAGTGCTGGGTCGGTGTCCTTAGAAGGTAGCGTCAACTGCAAATGTGATGGCGCGGCACATGAGATAGACAAGGTGTTATTTTGCAGCAGACACCTGGGAGTAGTATGATGGGTGTCACCGAGAGACTTATCAAACACTTGCTCGTGAAATTAGCATTTTACAGTATCGTGAAATTCACTGTGAAAGTCGTGGGGAGCGATTCCGTATCCTCGCTCACTCAAACCGCATTTGTAACCCCCCAAAATTCGTGTAAAACTTTACCCGAATAAACTTAAGCTTAGGTGACCTTCATCCTACTGTTACCCACTCCTCAAAATATTCTACACCCGATCTTCATCTTGGACAAATTTTAATGTGAAGGAGCTGGACAGATACCAAAAGCCAGTGCTAGATCAGCCGTGCTGTGGTTCGTACGTTGGACTACGTGCGGCCAGCACGTAGTCCACCAGGAGGCCTGGTCATGCACCGGGCCTCGGGGGGGCGTTGATCCCCGGAATGCCCTCCAGGTAGACAATGTTATTGCCCATATAATCTCCCACAAGAAGACCGATACCTCACGGACTTCTGAGTCTTATATCGGTACCTTCCCACTACAACCATCCTACCACAGAGAACGAGGGGACGATAGTTCCTCTTTCTTGGAACAGTTCTGCTGCCATTTTTATATATACATGTACACACACACACACACATACATATAAAATATAATATATATATATATATATATAATATATATATATAATATATATATATATATATAATTCCCCTTTATTTTATAAAAAAAATATGAAATGTTTCGTCAATAACTTTGATATAAACTAGTGGAAACTGATTTAATTACGCCAGGCATCACTAGCAGCACCAGAGATAATTCACAGATAAGCCGTCAACTCTTCGGATGCTGGAGGTGACCTCGAAATGACCGGAGAGCCTTTATTGATCTAGTTGAGTATCTGTGATCTCACTCTGGAACAGCAACTCACTGCTAGGAGACGTGGCTGTGACACGAAGCAGTTTATGTAAAGTGTCGCATCCATGAGTCGGTCATGAAGTTGATCAGCGATAATGTAGAGTTTGTGAAGTGTGTTGAGGGTCACTGAGCAGGAAAGAGTGTCTCTGAAGGTGTCACTACCTATGATAATATTAGCATAAGTACCCTAGTCTAGACTATAGAGTGAGCTTGCCAGATTTTGTGTGTACAACCAGTGTTCTACACATAAAGTTGCGCATATAAGTGCCAATAATGTCGACTTCCGTCTCTTAATGCGGCCACGATGAATCGCTGAAAAATCGCTAAATATAAGAATAGTGAAAATTAGTGTTAGCATTGAACAAGCTGATCGGTGTGGATGTTGCAGCTCGCAGGGTTATTTAAACTGTGATGTCTGCATGCTTCTGGTAAGACAGTTACTGAATGAATGACATTGAGAATGTTTCTTTTTTGGGGTCATCCTCCCTTGCGTTGAAAAAAAAAAAATTACAAAATTTACACAGTTTTAGCGAAAACAATGGATTACCTGAACTACACGACGTATGAGTCCCCTACCCCCCAAAAAATGGTTCTTTTCGTAAACTGGATAACTAAAATTTCATTATCATGAATAAATTCAAGGAGAAGAGTGAACATGATAATGGTACACAATACTGGTAAGTTGACAAGTAAGACACATTACACATGTATCTTATTGATCATGGAAAAAAAGCCTAAACAAAGGTGGGTCAGACAGAGCCTGGAGCATGGAAGGAAGTCAGGCTGGAACCCAAATAAGAGAGCAGCAGTTCATATTCCAGCATCATCCAGAGCCACAGTATGCAGGATTGGTGATAAAAACGCCGTTTTATAAGTTTAAACTAGCGACGCAGTGTTAAGAGGTCGCCCTGTTTGCCCTTCAGCAAAGCATTATAAACCTAGCACTATAAATTAGCTAGTGTGGGGAGGAGAGGGGGTTAAGAAACATTTTTAAACGTGATTTAATATTCGTTCCGCCTCACATCTGTTGAAATGTGGGAGGAGCGAGGCGGAGGACGCGGCGGCGGTGGCGCTGCTGGTGCTATGAACACGGGCTGCCGATATATTTATATATATAAATATATATATATAGTTGTGGCAGGGTTTGTTGTGATGGTGTGAAACTCTGCGCATATGACTCTATGAGGAAGGAAATCTCAACTCCGAATCTTATAGTCTCTTACCCAGGCAACAGAGCCTTGTTGACAGCTTCTTGCCTCATTCAGTCCAGGTGTGAAGGTTTAGTAAAGATTGCGCCCAGTGGAGAGAGAGAGGGGAGAGAAGAGAGAGAGAGAGAGAGAGAAGAGAGAGAGAGAGAGAAAAGAGAGAGAGAGAGAGAGAGAGAGAGAGAGAGAGAGAGAGAGAGAGAGAGAGAGAGAGAGAGATAGAGAGAGAGAGAGAGAGATGCTTGAAATTTATTTATTTAGCAATAAATTCTAAAACGTAAACATATGACATAAACATATGTTTTCTCATCTTATTAATAATGTTTATCCGTGTGTTGTAACCTGCATGACCCCTGTTATCCCTGGTAGTATGTATGTTGTAACCTACATGACCCCTGTTATCCCTGCTAGTATTTCTTTTGTAACCTGTATGACCCCCGTTACCCCTGCCAGTACGTGTTTTGTAACCGACATGACCCCCGTTAAACCTGCCAGTACCTGTATTTCAACCTGCATGACGCCTGTTACCCCTGCCAATACCTGTATTTCAACCTGCATGACGCCTGTTACCCTTGCTTCGTCAGCTCTTTACAAATAACATTCACTCGTAGCTTCATGACTATTTATCGTATTCTCGAACGACTTTTAAGTATTTTTCCACCCGACATTTAATTTTCCAATCGTCTTCAATGTGTGTGTGCGTGTTCCGTAGCTCAGTGGTGGGATACTCGTCTCACAATCAAGGCACCTGGGTTCAATACTAGGCAAGGGCGTGGTGAATGGGGGAATGTTCAAACATCTATGGGATTGTTTACTTAGCGTGGGTACCTAAAGATCCCGACAGGAATATCGACAATGATTGGCTTTCTTGGGTCTTCTTCGTCCTTTGGTACCTTTTCGTCCTCCAGCCTCCTTCTCTCTATTTTGTTCTCGTGCATATTATTCCCTATTTAGTAATCCATCAACCATGTCTCGTTCCACTTGCTCCGTACTTCTTAAACCCTCTCTCTCTCTCTCTTCTCTCTCTCCTCCTCTCTCT
>NW_026467335.1:0-14195 GCF_026875155.1 Cherax quadricarinatus
CATGGCGGTTGTAAAACGATATCCTTCATGCTGGAATATGTAAAGAACCACTTGTGATTGATAATAACACTGATGATAATTAGCCATTGAAGCTGTGTAGAGAGAAGCCTATTTTATTCCTCTCAGCGCAATTACAAAGAGCTATGTCAAAGATACAACAAGCATCCTTGTCTCCTGTTGAGTTAGTGGATGACAATAAACTTGGGCTTAAATATGTTGTTTAGTGACGCTCTGCGCCCAGGATCATTAACACTGACTCCATCCTGTCATCAACCTAGTCAGGACACAACTGACTTTTAAATTTCTTACTCATGATGATTTAATCAAGGATCAGTTTGTTGATCAGTCACTGGAAAGACTGAGAGATATAGCAGTTACTGAGAGTGAAGCAAAGGATCTCGATAATTGTTACTATTATAGTAACGGTGTACTGATGGAGAAAAATACATGTAAGTTGTCAGCTGATAGTGTTTCCACCACAGTCAAGCATCTCGTAGTGTTACCAGTTACATTTCATGAACAAGCTATTGATTTTGCTCACAATAGTCCCAAAATGCACAGGGCTCTGGACCAGCAAAATGTGAGCAGTCATGAAGGCCTCTTCACAAAATTCAATTTCAATAACAAAAACATAGAATGGAATCAAGTAAACCATGTCCTAAATGAAACAAGCTGGGAAGATATCCTAAACAACACGGATCTCAACATATGCCTTGAAAAAATTAATTCTGTGGTTCTTGAGATCTGCTCAAGACACATTCCATTAAGAAAAAGAAAGAGAAAATGTAACCTAGAAAGAGAGAGACGTTCCCTATACAGACGAAGGCGAAGAGTCACAGAGCAGCTGAGTGGGGTCAATATATCTGAAATACGAAGGGAGGAACTAGTCAATGAAACTGAAAATATTGAACTTAAGCTGAAGGAATCTTATAGGAGACAAGAATCACAGGAAGAACTAGAAGCCATAAATGAAACTGAAAAAAAAACAAAATACTTCTTCTCTTATGCCAAATCGAAGGGAAAACCAACACCCCAGTATGGGCCCCTGTTTAGGTGGGATGGGATATACACAGATGATAGCCAAGCAATGAGTGAGATACTAAAGTCCCAATATGACTCGGTGTTCAGCGATCCACTGCCCAGACTAAGATTCAACAATCCAAACATTTTTTATGAACGAAACCCAAAATTTGGTTATCCCAAAACACTCGGATATTATTCTAACTTCACAAGTCTTTGAAGAGGCATTTAATGACATGCCCATGCACTTTGCCACAGGCCCAGACTTGCGGAACTCTGTGTTCATCAAGAATTGCAAGAAGCCCCTCTCATGTGCCTTCAGCATTTTATGGAGAGATGGGGAGAGAGCATGGACACAGGGGTCATCCCACACACACTAAAAAACAACAGACATTGCCCCACTCCACAAAGGTGGTAGTAAAGGAATTGCGAAGAACTACAGACCGATAGCACTAACATCCCATAAAATAAAAATCTTTGAGAGGGTTTTTAAGAAGCCAGATAGCCAGCTGCCTAGATACCCATCAATTACACAACCCAGGCAACACAGGTTTAGAGCAGGTCGCTCCTGCCTGTCCCGCTGCGCACCCTATGCCCAAAAGTCCTGGATCTGAAGGGGGATAAACAAAATACAGATGTATAAAAGGTCCTCCACAAAAACCCGGGAAAATCTTTGGGGCCCCTTTTAGTGTCCGGATTACTGATTTCCCCCAAAATTAAACAGATTTTGTTAAGTTACCGGGAGTTTTACCTGGAAGAGTTTGGGGGTCAACCCCCCCGCCCCCGGTCTGTGACCGGGCCTCCAAAACGGCGGGTTTTTTGGGAAAAAAAATTTTAGGTAAAATAATATTTTCAACAAATTTGTATTAACAATAAGCCCCTCACTTAACATCGTCGATGGGTTTAAAAAACAACGTTTGAAAAAAACCGGGAAAATCTTTTAGAATAACTTAAAAAATTTTAACCCCAACTCGACTTAAAAAACATTTCATTAAACATGGGCAAAAATAAAAACTTTTCCCTAATTTTACCCTAAATTTTAAGGTACTTTTCATCAAAAAGCAATCAAAATCATGTCAAATTTCTGTAAAAAACTTCCATTTTTAAAAAATTGAGTAAAAAAAATTTTGAAATAAAACCCAAAAAAAACCCATACGAAAATACTGCAAAGAGGCGGCTAAGGGGCTAAAAATAAACCCCCTTTTTTAAAGGGCCGCCTTTTTTATTTTTGTTGAAACGTTAAAAGGGAACTTTCCATCAAAACTTTCCCCCCAAAGTTTAAATGAAAAAACCCAAACAAACAACCTAGAAAAAAAAAAAATTACCAAAAATCAATAGGGCAACCCAAAACCCAAAGGTACGGGTAATAAGTCTTTTTGATTTTTTCTTTTTTATCCTAGTTCTCTATACAAACATTTGCTATGTTGATAATCAAAGAAACCCGGGAAATTTGTGTATACCTGAATAAACTTATTTACTTCTAGTCTGTAACGAGTACAAAAACCGCCCATTCACAACTTCAACTACCCAATAAAGTTCAAAAATTGGAAATTTGGCCGATTTTCCCCAAAACAAAATTTAAAACAGTTTCCAAATTTAAAAAATAGGTCCAGAAAAAACCCCAATGCAGACATTGAACACATGGAACATCGGAAAAACTTTAATTTTTGACATTTCGCCAACCAGGGGGCTTTAAAATAAAAATTTCCGGGAAACAAAACCCGAAGACAGAAAAAAAAGTACAAAGATGAGAAATCTTCCCTCAACCTAGCATTCCGGTGCGAAGAGCACCATGGGCGGGGAATTTTTAACAAAAAGAAAAGCGCCTGACGCTTATTAAAACCCTCGGGTGGAAATGGGAGGGGTAAAACCCGGGCAACAAAAACCCAAAACTAACCCATCTTTTTGGGGTAGGACCTACTTCCACTGGGGAATCCCGCCTCCCAAGTGACAAAGCCCTCGTCTTTACTCGTACCATTTCCCCCTGACGTTACTTAACGCAGGCACTTTGCTTCTGTTTCAGAATCTCCACAAACTTTGGTGCTTTTTTCGAAACCTACTGCAGGTTGGGGACTGATTACCTCATTTTTCTGTACATATTCTCCTGTCTTCAATTTATGTCCGGGAAATTTTGTATTGATAAACCCCAAGGGAAAGGGCGAAACTTTTACAAAAAGATCCCCCCTATGTTGCACGTGTCTAAATTTCATCTTGTTGTATTGTATACCTTTCTTGTAAAATGCAGAAAATTTCCTGGCACAAAAAATAACATTTCCCCTTTTTCCATTATTTTCACGGCACAGGCCCCCCCTTAAATTCCCCCTTGCTTACCATTTGGAATTTTTTTTCCCACAAAAAAAAATAAAAGTTTTACTTTTAAAAAGACAACTGATTATTGTAAAAATTTGTATAAATAATGTCAATCCATTCTTAAATTTCCTTTGGGGGAAATTTTTGACTGGCAAAAACAGGTTTTGGGAAGGTGACGTCATTTTTTTACCCCCTTGACTTAAAACCAAAGAATAAAACTTTTCCCTACGTAACACAATTTCAAGGTACTTTCATCTGAAAGAAATAAAAATCAAATTTTTTTTCTGTAATATATTTTTCACTCTATCAAATAAACCCCGAAAAAATGGAATATAGCCATAAAAACCAAAACAAAAATATACCGCTAAGGGGCCCTAATGGCTGTAAAAGTGAACCCCCGCTTTTTAAAGGGCCGTTTTCCCTTTTCCCTTTTTTGGTGTACATGAAGAAGTATTTTTTCCACCATACTTGCCCAATTTTTGGAATAAGAAAACCCCCAAAACAACTAAAGAAAATAATAAAAAATAATAAAAATAAAAATAAAATAATAAAAATATAATAAAAATAATAATAATAATAATAAAAATAAAAATAAAAATTTAATATCTTTTTTTAACCACACGTACATGTAAAAGGGAAATACACCCTAGCAGAAAACAGTGACATACTACTGTAGGAAAAACTTTTTGCGAGTATTTCAAGAAAATTAGGTAAAGTGCCGGGAAAATAACACCCACACTAGTCGACTAACACCCAGGTCCCCCATTTACTGATGGTGAACATAGACAACAGGGGGAAAAAGAAACGTTACTTTGGGTTTGTCCCTTTTAAATTTTGATTGTAATTTTTCTCACTACATGTTTTTAAGTGGGGGGGGGGGTAGCTTTTACTTAATGGTCTTATTTGTCTAGGGGAATTTATTTAAATCAGGCTGTTTCACAGATGTCCCTGATCCCTTTTTCCCACCAGCCCTCTTCACGGGTTTAAAGTAAACTACCCCTATAAAATATAACGGGTTTTCCCAAAATAGATTTGTACAGAATATAAAATCACAGCCCCATTTTAAAAAACAAATCACACATTTCCCATCCGTCCCTCCACATGGAGTTTTCCCAAAACACTCTTTTGTTCTCTCCCCTTGAAAAAAACTCGGGGCAAACCCCTGTTTTGACACACTTTAGTCCCCCGGGGAAAGGGTGGCCAATTTAAAAATTATAAAAACTAAACCCCCTTAGCACACATGATCCCCCAAAAAGATAGGAAGGACCCAAGACCCCTTGCCAGGATAAAGGGTCACCACAGAGAAGAGAGTCAGAGAAAAGTGAGAGAGAGAGAAAGCCTACCTAAGCCCTCCCCCCAAAAACCAAAAGATGTTGCCAAGCACATTTCCCCCATTTCCCCCAATTTTCAAACCACCCCTTTAATTTTCCCTTTTAAACAAAAAGAAATAAAATTTTAATAATTTATTTAAATTTAAATTGTTTTTTAAAGGTTCTATATATAACCAAATTATATTGAAAAAAAATGGGGTTTGACCCAGCCCTCTCGGGTAAAAAGGGTTTAATCAACCCTTCGACTTTTAAGGAAAAGTCCCCATCAATTCAATTTTAATTTAAAAGGTTTTTAATTATAGTAACTTGTTACTTTTTAAATACCTGGGGGTCCTAAAAACCCCATAAAAACCCCCCCCCTCCATACAAAACTCAAAAAAGCTAGCCGGGGGCCCCTCGGGAACCTAGTAAAAAGTATTTTTCTTAAGTCTGAAGGGCGGAAAAAAAAGACACTAAAAATGCTACTTTTTTCCTAGCACCATAACTCCTTCCCCCAATTTACTGTTATTTACAACAGATTGCAGAATTTTTAAAAAAAGAAATTTTAACCAAAACCCATATCCCAAAAGGGGTGAAAACTTTTTAAAAATTTTTAAAGATTTTTAAAAACAATACACATTAAAAACCCAAAATTTTTGAAACACAATCCCCAACTGTGAAACCCCCCCCAAAACCCCCAACAGGCATGTGCCCTGCAACCGGAAACCAGCAAGCAACTGGTACCCAGGTGGCATTTTCCCTTGATCAGGATAGAGAAAAATACCCAAAACCCAGAAAAGTCGGGTGTACACCGGGCAAAACTTCACAAAACTTTGCAAGGTTTCTCTCACTTGGGTGGCCAAACCAAACATTGAGACTTTGCCCAACCCCTCACGATCCTTAACGGGTCGGGCCACTAAAGGCCCACCCCCCCCGGGCCCCAAACCCACCAAAACCCCCCCAAAAACTAAGAAGGGGGGACGCCCAATAAAACTTTGAGGGGTCCAGGGACCCAAAAGGGAAAACCCGTGGGGGCCTTTTTGTATATAACACACCAAACCAACATCAAAAATTCCCCCTTCCTGAAGTCTCATTTTCCCGGGGGGGTTGTAAACCCCGGGCCCAACTCACATTTAAGTAAAACCCCTTAACCCTCGACACATTTTTTGGCTTGACTCGACCCTTCACAGTCAGATGGCGGGTAGAGATTACCCAGGTCGCTGAAGTTCACCCCCTGCAAAAACAACAAGGCGGGCAAAAGACAAACACAAAATGTACAAAGTACCACCATGCATCAACATTAAACATCTAGAGAGAGCATCAGCAACCACATTCCCCGAGCCTTTTATATTTTTAACTTTAAAATTAAAAGGCTGTAGGAACAAACCCCCTTTTTAAGAGTCTGATTTTATAAATTATACCCGGGAACGGGAAATAAAGAGATCCTAACTGTACAAACCCTGAAAGCCACCCCAAAAGGGAAAATTTTCTTTCCGTGGAAAATGTTGACATTAAACTTAGAAGGTTTTTCATAAAACAGAAAACATTTCTGCAACCTCTCGCATTGCAAAAAACAAACCCCAAAGACTTCTCTTGGGAAACCCGGGTTTTGGAAAAACAAGTTTACACAAACACCCATCACGTTCCTCTCAAAACCACAAAATTTTAAGCACAAAATTTAAACCCCAAATTTTTGCTTTACAACACTTTAAAAATTTGGTACGGGAACACGGGCCTGGAAATCACATTTTCCCTGTTTTAGTTTTATTTAAAATGTTTCCCATTTTTTAGAGCAAAAAGATAAATCTTTTTAATTAAAAAAAACCCTTTATTGGGTTAAACGTACTCTGTGGTAGCCCAAGGTTTTTCCCAGGGTGCCATCAAATTTTTTGGGAAACCCAAAGAAGCAGGGGAATGCCCACGACCTCACAAACACTAAAAAAACGGGGTTTGGGAAAAGAATTTCACTTCTTCCTCCCCTCCAATTTTTAAATACAGTTTTTCCCCCAAACCAAAAATTGTTAAATTGGGGCTCATTTTCCTTAAAAAATTTTCCTCAGGGGTTTTCAATTTTTCCCCTTTACTGACATCCCAATTTTTATATACGTATTTCCAAGGGGCTGGCCAACTCCCCCAAACATTTTTCTCTTTAAAACCCAAACTTTGGCTTTTCCCCAAAATTTTTTACACACATGTTTTTTTCTTAAAAAACGCTTTTGGGAAATTTCAACAAAATTTGTATTTTCGCCCTTTAAAAATTCCTTTAAAAAACAGGGGTTTTCCTCTCTGAATTTTTGACACAACTTCCAACCCTTTAAACCGAAACTGTTACATTATACCATTCTTTTTTTGCTCAGGGGGGGGTTTTATATCTCCCCCCGGGAAATTTTTCCCCCACAACATGTTCAGCCACAGCAACTTGCCATACAAAATTTTCCCCTTGAATTGGCCCATTATCACTCCTTCCTCTCCACCCTCCAGAGTATCATGGCCCCATTTTAAAGGCCCCCACATCATCATCCGGGTCGGGTTTATGGGCAGGGTTCACTGGTACCATCCACCTCATACGACCAAAAACAGAAACTGAAACTGAGAAAAAGCTCCAGGGGGAAGCATCACCATCCTCCCCAAGCCAATAGCTCAGGGAAAATTTCCCGAGTGCCCTTTCCCCCTCACAAAAAAAAGAAAGGGGAAACCCCCATCCCAGTTGTTAGATTGTCTATACCATAGGCTTTCAATCAATTTTCTTGAGGGGTTGGGTTTTTTTTCTCTAATTTTCCCCCTTTAAGAAGGAGGGTGATAGGCCATTGCAAAAATTAGGCTCTACTTTTAATTCCTTTAAACAAATTTTTAAAAAAAACTTTGAGGTAAAGTTAGGGCCCCCGGTTTTTTTTTGGGACTGCTTGTGGAAAACCAAAATGAAAAAAAAAACTTCATCAAAGCCCTTAAAACTACATGATCTGTTAACTTATGCAGAGGGGCCCGCTTCCAGGTACCCGTTTGGGAGCAAATATTTGTGAGTAAATAATCATTCCCATTTTTTGGTTTCCCTTTGGGGGTGGGGGCCCAAAAACATCCACTACCAGCTTTTCTGAAAGGGTTTAAAACCCGGTGGAAAAATCGGCTGAAGGGGAACAGGTTTTAAAACCTTTTTGACTAGGTTTTTCCCTATAATTTTTTAAGGGATGATAGGTCTCAATAAACCTCTGACAGTCCCCCCACAGCTGAGACCAGAAAAAAGCCTGGAAAAACCTTGGGCATCACCACCGGGGCAAAGCCCTTTTTTCTCCCTTTCCCTCAATACTGCAAACAAGGTAATTTAAAAGAGGGGTTTTCCCCCTGAAAAGAAAAAACTTTTTTAAAATGTAAAATCTCTTCCTCCCCGCAAAAGCGACATTTTTCCCGCAAAAGAATTAAATTTCAAACCCCAAACAGGTGCAGCCCCCTCACACTATTTAACTGAAACCATTCTCCAACAAAGCTAGCTCGGCTTTGGGAAAATCCTTTTCCTTTTAGTTGACTGAAATTCAACATCAGAAAAAAGAAAATTTCCAAAATTAAACCCCCACCCCTCCTCATGAGAAATATCATGAAGACTGTTTTGGGAAACATGATCCCGAGCCATACTTTTCATGGGAACCCCTCAGGGAGAAGGTCCTTTGGGAGGGTTTTTTCCCAGCCATTTTTTTCCCCCCAACATTTTCGACTTGTTTTCCCCCAAACTAGTGTTTCCCCACTGTCTAACAGGGCCCCTAACATTAAATTTCCCAATAAAGGGCGACCCCTTCGAAGGGAATTTCATCGGAGATACCTACAGGGAATAGCCAACCCTTTGGGACAGATTCCCCACCCATAAATTTTTGTACAGGTGTCCCCTTTTGGGTTTAACCCGTAATACCCTTCAACCCAAAAATAAAAAAACCCCATAAAAGGGATCCTTAGCCCCTGGTAGCACTCCACACGTAGCAAAAAAGTTGGTGCAAAAATCCCTCCCCTAAGGCAATAAGTTCTCAACTCTGCCTACAAACCCTTTTTCAAACCAACGTGGACCTACTAGAAAATTAAAACAACCTGGGGGCCCAGATCCAAAGGTTCCTCCTCACCTTTCCCTTGAAGACCAATTCCCGGGAACTGGGTTTTTCTCTCAGTTTTAAATCCTTGGGTGGGGTTCCCCCCCTTTTTTCCCGATCTCCCGCCTTGACCAGCAAAACTTTTTTGGGGTTTTCCATTTTTGTTACAGTAATAACAGTAAAAATCTTTAAAAAGGGAAATTTTTTAAAACCCTTTGGGGTAGGGCTGGTACCCATTTACTCGGGATCTGGGAAAAATTTATTGTCTAAATTAAAATTTGGGAAAACCCCCTACTTACCTTTTCCTTTTATTTTTTGAGGGCCCCCAAACCCCACCTTCAATTTTTCCCCTTAAAAATTTTTGTCCCCCTTACCTTTTTGACCAAGGGGCTTTGGGAAAATTTTAAAAGAGTGGGGGAAAATTTTTAGGAGCATGACTGTTTTTTCTTAAACCCAAATTCCCCGCGAGCCCAAAAATCGGCACCTAATCCATTTCTTTTGAAAGATTATCTGGGGGGTTTTTCCCCCAAATATTCTTGAGGGCAACCCGGGGTTGTATTGTACAATTCCTCAGAACCAATTTTGATCCCTAATTTGTTATAGTTCTTTATTAACCCTTTTGAAAAAAACCCATTTCTTTTAAAAAAAAACAGTTTCCCCATTCCCCCAAAATCAGTTAAGGCCCGCCCAACCTGAAATTTTTGATTCCCGGGAAATTTTTTTCTATATTTCCGGGATCATTTTTGGGATGCAAGCAATACTTTCCCTTTAAAAACTTATCAAAATCAGAAAAATCTTTCCCCTCCCAAATCCCTAAATCTTTTGGGAAACCTTTTCCCACCAGGTTTTTGTGCGAACTAGGGGGACCCACTTCTGGGTTTGGGGGCCCTCCTTCTCCAAAGCAAAACTTCCCCCAAAAAAAGAAAAAAACCCATCTGGGGGCAAATCTCTGTAAACTTAGGGGCAAAATTTTCAGCTTTATTATGTTAAAGTACTGCTCACCTTGTTCTGAACCTCCTAACCTTTGACATTCTTTCTCCTTGCTTTCATTAATTTCATTTTAGCCCCCTATAAAAGCTAATTTCAGTCTCAAACCCCTCCTTTTTCCCAAAACACCTGGATAAAAGGGATTCCTCCCTCTTTACTATTAAAAAGGCATGTTTACTGATGAATTATTACCCTTTTTCCCCGAACCTTTAAAAAAACTTTTAAAACTCATCTTTTCCCAAAATTTTATCTTTTAAAAACTTTGCTTCCCCCTTACAAATATCAGTGGAAAAAAGTTTTAAACCCCAAGGGAAAAATAAAAAAAAAACACAAATTTTAATGTAAATTAAACACAAGCACTTAAACCCTAAAACCCCAAAAAAAAAGTGTTACCCCCCCCTTTCCCCTCCCCCCCCCCTTTGGAGAAAAACCCAAACCCTTTTAAATAATAAAAAAACAACATTTCCACTGACACCACCTAGGGAAATCTTCACCAGAAACAGCAACTTTTTATAAACCCCTTTCCAGCACATATAGTTCAAAAGAATGTTTTTTATTATTTTTTTGGGAGTTTAAAAAACTATCCCGGGAAACCCGGCCCCCATGTTTTTTTTGGTTTGTCCCTTTTTACTTTTATTGTAAAGGTTTTTCACTACATGTTCCAAATGTGGGGTAGCTTTTACTTTAAAGGTTTTTATTTGTTTTAGGGGTAAACTTACAACATGGCTGATCATCTTGATTTTCTCTGATACCCTTTTTCCCCCAGGGCCCCCTCACAGGTTTTTGTAAACACAAAATATAAAAATATAAAAATGTAATTCCCCAAAAATATTTCAAAAAATAAAAAAAACACAGCCTCCATTTTCAAAAAAATTCAACACAACTCCATCCTGTCTCCACATTTTAGTGGGTTTCCCAAAACTCTTCACTCTTCCTTCTTCCCCCTTTTGGGACCTTAAATCTGGGGTAATCCCTGTTTTTTACACACCTTTTGTCCCCCTTTGGGAAAGGTGGGGCCCAAATTAAATTTTAAAAAAATCACTCCCTGAAGGGACACCTGATGCCCCCCAAAAAAAAGGGGAAGGGCCCAGAGATCCTGCCAGGTTGAAGGTCCCCACAGAGAGGAGGGGTCAGGAAAAGAGGGAGAGAGAGAGAAGCCTACCTAAGCCCCCCCCCACCAAAAAAAAAGCTGGGTTTCCAAGCACACTTTTCCAGTTACCACAAAATTCCCAACCCCCAAACCAAAAATTTTTCTTTTTCAAAAAGAAATACAACTTTTTAAAAAATACTTATTTTAAAAATTGGGGTTTTTTATGGTCTACAGTAAACCAAAAAATAAATTTAGAAAAAAGGTTTTGACCCCCCGCTGCCTCTCAGGCATAAGGTTGATCAAAACCTTCTTTACATTAGAGCAAAGTCCCCATCAAATTCCCAAAATAATTAGGTTTATTAATAACGTTCTTATAAATACCCGTTTGGGGGCCTATATTTCCCCCTAAAGAAACACCCTAAGTTTCTACCCTGGCTGGGAATTGAATATTAAACCAAAAATCAAATATTTGGGTAATTCAAGCCAGGGAACCCAAAAAAAAGCCACAAAATTTACTTTTTTTTTTTATTTCCCCAGGGTTTCAACAAAATGCGCTTTTGTGTTTTATAATCATAAGAGAAAATATCTTTTTTTTTTTCATGTTCATTTGGGGGAGTTTCGGGGTGAAAAATCATAGTTAGCTTGGGCTATACTCCCCTTTCCTAAAAAAGCCCCCAAGACAAGGAAAGGGAATGGTATATGTTTTTCCATACCTCTTCATAACTCCCGTCAAACTGCCGGTTTTTAACCCAAAAATTAACATTTTGGAGTATTTAACATGTTTTATGTTATTTAAATTTTTCTTATGTCATATAAAACAATTGTGATAGGGAAATAAACTGTAAATGTTTATATTAACGTAATAATAAAGCATAATTTTCCTGCTTTATGAGCCCGAGCTCAAGACAAAAACCACATGGCTTTAAGCCACCTTATCTTTTAAAGGAAAAAGTCTTTGGGGGAAGGTGCTTTTAAAAAAAATGGGAAACATTTTTTTTATTTATTGGGAAACCCTGGCCAAGGGGGTAAAAGTAAGCATTAAAAAAATAAATGGAGAAAAAGAAATTGGAAAGACTTGTGCACAATTTGCGCCACAAACATACCAGCAGGTTGGGGGGCGACCCGGAAATTTTAAATTATGGGTAGCCCAAAATTAGTGCCGAAAAACTGAAGGAAAACCAAAAAAAAAGATTGCCGATTTGTGATGGCGGACCGTATACACAAACTTTGCAATGGTGTAATAGCAAACAAAAAAGCGGGATAAAGGAATAACAAGAAAATTTGGGAGATGGGTCTACAATTCCTGACAAATAGAACACAAAGAGTAATAGTAAACAGAGTAAAATCTCAGGCAGCCATGGTAAAAAGCTCTGTTCCACAAGGCACGGTACTCGCTCCCATTCTATTCCTCATCCTAATTTCTGACACAGACAGAGATGTAAGCCATAGCTCCATGTTTTCCTTTAAGGATGACACCCGGATCACCATGGCAGTGACCTCCATGAAAGACACTGCGAGACTCCATGCGGACATCAACCAAATCTTCGAAATGGGTCACTCAAAACAATATGAAGTTCAACAAGGAGAAATTTCAACTACTCAGATATGGAAAACTATGAAGAAATTAAAAATGTGTCAGGGTATACCACAAAGTCTAACCATACAATAAAGCAGAAAAGTAATGTGAAGGACCTGGGAGTGATAATGTCAGAGGATTTAGCCTTCAAGGACCACAACAATGTATCTACCTCATCAGCTAGGAAAATGATAGGATGGATAATGAGAACCTTCAAAACTAGGGATGCCAAGCCCATGATGATTCTCTTCAAATCACTTGAGCTCTCTAGGATGGAATACTGCTGTACACTAACAGCCCCCTTCAAGGCTGGCAACACTGCAGTCCAGGAGGTGTAACAAAAGAACTTTCACAGCACACATAATTGCGATAAGACACCTAAACTACTGGGAATGGTTGAAGGTCCTTGATCTGTAATTCCCTCGAACACATGAAAATACATGATAATATACACTTGGAAGGTCCTGGAGGGATTGGTACCAAACCATGCATGCAAAAATCACTCCATAAGAAGAAAAAGGGAACTCAGCAGAGATGCAACATTCCTCCGATTAAGAGCAGGGGCCACGAGAAACACAGAGAGACAACACAATAAGTGTCCGGGGCCCAATTGCCTCCCAGCAAACATAAGGGGGATTACCAACAGACCCGCTGTCTTCAAGAAGGCACTGACAGGCACCTAAAATCAGTACCTCCCCAACCGGTTTGGTTTGTACGTCAGCATGCGCACAGCTAGCATTAACAGCCGGGTTGATCAGCCCCTAATCCACCATGAGGCCTGAAACTCAGACCGGACTGTGGGGGTGTGACCCCTGAAACCCCCTCCAGGTAAACCCTGAGTTATCCCCGCATGGGTAACACTCATTTCACTGGGTTATCCTGGGTGATAAAAACAACCCTGGGTTATACTGGGTGGACAACACTACCCTGGGTTAAAACTGGGTGGAAAAACACTACCCCATGTTATCCTGGGTGAACACTTACCTGTGTTATCCTGGATGGATAACAAAAACCCTGGTTTTCCTGGGTGGATAACACTACCCTGGGTGGATAACACACCCTTGATTATCCTGGGTGGATAACACTAGCCTGGTTATCCTGTGTGGATAACCAACCCTGGTTATCCTGGGAGGATAACACTACCCTGGGTTATCCTGGTGGATAACACTACCCTGGGTTATCCTGGTTGGATAACACTGGATTATCCATGGTGCATAAAAAATACCCTTGGTTTATTCTCGGTGGATAACACTACCTTGGGTTATCCAGGGGGGATTACACTACCCTGGGTTACCTGGGTTATCCTGGGTGGATAACACTACCCTGGGTTATCCAGGGTGGATAACACTACCCTGGGTTATCCAGGGTGGATAACACTACCCTGGGTTATCCAGGGTGGATAACACTACCCTGGGTTATCCTGGTGGATTACACTATGCTGGGTAGATAACACTATTCTTTGTTATTTTGGGTGGATAACACTATCCTGGGTTTTCGTGGGTGATAACTCTATCCTGGGTTATCTTGTGGATAACACTAAACCCCGGGTTATCCAGGTGTAATAACACTATCCGAGTTACCTGGGTGGATAATGCAATCCTGGTTATCCTGGGTTAACACTATCCTGGGTTATGTAGGGTGGATAACACTATTCTGGGTAGATAACACTATCCTGTTTATCCGGGTGATAACACACCAGGGACATCCAAGGAGGATAACACTATCCTGGGTAATCCAGAGTGGATAAAACTATCCTAGTTATTTAGGAAGGATAACACTATCCTGGGTGGGTAACATTACCCTTGATTATCCTGGGGGGATAACACTACCCA